>NW_020769562.1:255456-294922 GCF_900518735.1 Pseudonaja textilis
TCTCTTCTCTTCTCTTCTCTTCTCTTCTCTTCTCTTCTCTTCTCTTCCCTTCCCTTCCCTTCCCTTCCCTTCCCTTCCCTTCCATTTTAATTTTAATTTTAATTTTAATTTTAATTTTAATGGAATGGAATGGATTGGAATGGGATAGAATAGGATAGGGTAGCATAGGATAGGATAGGATAGAACGTAGAATAGAATAGAATAGAATAGAATAGAATAGAATAGAATAGAATAGAATAGAATAGAATTCTTTTATTGGCCAAGGTCATCCCGACTACTTGTGAGGAGGCAGCCTCATCCCTCTTGATGGGCCTGTAGCTGCCTAGTTAGCATAGCAGATGGATAGAGATGAGTGAGAGGAGAAAGAAAGAGAGAAATCTTTATTGGCCAAGTGTGATTGGACACACGTGGAATTTGCAAATGCTCTCAGTGTACATAAAACGGGCTTTTTTAAATAGCGTGCACTCACCAAACTGGTTGTTACACCGGTTGAATCGCACCACAGGAAGCAACCCATATTAAAACTGTTCTGAAGGAGGATCCATGAAGCCATCAAACTAACTTGCCCCTTTATGGACCTCTGAATAGACCTGAATATAACTTAAAGCCCCGGAGCTACAAAGTAGGATCATCAAGAGTTTCCAGCAGTTAAAAAAAAACCAGGTCACCCACAAACCCTGCGGACTTTCGTTAGCGCAAATGGAAATATGACTTCCCATTTGGAGGCAGTTATTCTGCGGATGAAATAAATCAGCTCGACTGAGAACACAGATGAAGACAACAGAGGAGGTGGGAATCGGTGCCGGTAAGCTCCATTTCCGTGTGGCATTCATGCACACCTGCTGCTCATGCACATGGAGGACATGCGCATGCACGCTGCTCGTGTAAGCAAAGATGCACATGCACACACACACACATGAGCTCACCGGCTATTTCCACAGCCCAATTGCAAACTCCTCATAGCCCACATGTGGGCTGTGGCCCATAGGTTGGGGACTCCTGATCTAAGGAACTGCTGGTATGTCTTGATCATTCAAATCTATCTATACCAAATATACATGATCTGGACAAAACAGACACACACCCCCTCCCAAAAAAACACCCCTTCTTACCTGTCTCTCTCCATCAGTGTCTTTTTTGGCAATCCGTGCATAATCCCAGCGGTTCCTTATGTGTGCCTCATATTCACCATAAGTCATGGCTCCATCTTCAATAATTAGGTGGGGGTGATGAGGTTCTTCAGGGGGGAAAATGAGGAAGATACCCAACAGTCAGAATAATTCAGTCGTATCAGAATAATAGAGTTGAAAAGGACCTTGGAGGTCTTCTAGTCCAACCCCCTGATCAAGCAAGAGACCCTATACCCGTGATGGTGAACCTATGGCATGGAGCATATGTGGTTAGACATAATAGCATTCTTTTTTAGAGTCAAGGTCATGTTGTTCCCGCACCTGGCTGAGGAGTAGTAGAGAGGACGTCTCAAGTTGAGACTGAGGGTGATTAGAGCATGTGATGGAATGATGGGAGCAGGGGGTGGATTTGTAATATTTTACTTTTCGGAGGGAAACCTGGGACTTTCAAGATTCAGGTTTTTCCAGATGTGTCAGTTTACTACTCTAATAAAAAGTAACTTTGAGAACGTGTCTGATTCGGAGTTATTTGTTGGAGTCGAGTTTTTCTGGAACGCTGACAGAAGGAAAAGGTTTGGGAACTGTGTGATGATCCGGGACGTGGCACAAAGGCAACACAGTCAGATAAGCAATAAGAGTCCCTTTATTATCTCCAACTTTGCCCCCAATGTCCAGGTTACCTTCGAGCTGGAGAAAAAACTCTCCCAGGAACAGCCTTTGACTTTAGAAAATTCAGTCCAGAACAAGGTACACACAAACTGTAACTTAAAATCCAAACAAACCAAACTGAAGTAATTAGTTTGGCAGGGCAGGGGCAGGGATTGCAAACTTGAAAGCATGGCAAAACTCACACAGTTGGGAAGTCGCCAGGAACACAGATAAGTCACAACAATACAAGATAAAGTCACATTTGCTCCCAACAGCTGATTGCATGCAGCTTGCCTTTTTAATATACTGTGTTCCCAGCTGCAGCTAATGAAGGGAATCAGGGCCCCTTCCTCCCCCGTAAGCCTGGCAACCCTTGTTGCTCTCTTCTCCATTCCTCCCTGCATGCCGTAGGATGAAGAGGAGGTGGGCCTGGATCTTCCTCTAAATTCCCTCTCCCTTGTTCTACCTCTCTTCTGCTCTGCCTAGCCAGACTTTCCCCTTCCCCAGTTGCTTCCACAGCCAATGGAGCCACACTCCCATTCCCTGCCAGCTGTTCAGCTTCCTCCTCCGAGTCAGTTTCCAACAGGGGCATGACACACTTGCCTTAGTTGCTATAACTTGCTTAGACTGATTTTGAAGGATCTCTTACCAGAAGGATGTAAGATGATTTCCAGGTTCTTGTCATAACTGTGCTTATCTGCCAAGGTAATGCATATCGTTGATGCTGAATTGGCGTATGGATTGGCATCAGCTCGAAGAGTGTGAGATGGGCTTTCTAGTCCTGCAGCAACGAAGGAAGAGGAGAAAATTAAGTTGCTGAAATGTCACTTAGTTGAAAACTGAAAAGGTTAAGGTTTCCCTATCCAGTCATGCCTGACTCTAGGGCACAGTGTTCATATCTTTTCTTGGCCAGCATTGTCCAAAGATAATTTCTGTGGTCATATGGCCAGCATGACTATCCACCAAAGGTGTATGGTCCGCTGTTACCTTCCCATCAAAGTGGTCCGTATTAATTTACTGTACTCGCCTTTGCATGCTTTCAAATTGTTACGTCAGCAGGAGCTGGAGCAAGTAACAGGAGCTCACCCCATGGCAGAGAGCTCAGATCTCAAACACCAGGCTGCCAGCTCTCCAGCTAACAAGCTCAGCATCTTTAACTGCTGATCCATCATGCCCTTTCAACGCTCAGGTGGAAAATAGTCACTCCTTGTTTACTCCATGAGCAACACTTGATTCACACAACAGCACAAGTGTTGATTTGTAAGTATCAAAAATTTTACTACAACACTGGCAAGGGTGGGATTCAAAAATCCCAGCAACCGGTTCGTTGCCCGGTTGCTGGGTGGGTGTGGCCATGGTGGGCACGGCCTACCAAAACTTCCTGTTTCTGGCTTCTGGTGTGCCTCCAGAGCCCAGGGAGGCTGTTTTCGCCCTCCCAAGGGGTCCGGAGGCTTCTCCCAGGCATCTGGGAGGGCGAAAACAGCCTCCCCTGGGCTCTGGAGGCCCACTGGAAGCTGGAAACAGGCCCGTTTCTGGACTTCCAGAAGGCCTATTTTTCCCTCTCCCAGAACCTCCACGTGGACCCTGCACTTATCTCCATTGAAAATGGGCCACATAGAGACTCCGGGGAGGGGAGGGGAGGGGAGGGGTGGGCAGGGCCAGCCAGTCGGTTGAGATACTGGTTCGGTGAACCAGATGTAACTTTAACATCCGTTTTCACCCGAAGTGGTCCAAACCGGTAGAATACCATCCCTGAACACTGGTAATATACACTGCTCAAAAAAATAAAGGGAACACAAAAATAAGACATCCTAGATCTGAATGAATGAAATATTCTTATTAAATACTTTGTTCATTACATAGTTGAATGTGCTGACAACAAAATCACACAAAAATTATCAATGGAAATCAAATTTAGCAACCCATGGAGGTCTGGATTGGGAGTTACACGCAAATTTAAAGTGGAAAAAAACACCACAGGCTGATCCAACTTTAATGTAATGTCATTAAAACAAGTCAAAATGAGGCTTAGTAGTGTGTGTGGCCTCCACGTGCCTGTATGACCTCCCTACAGTGCCTGGGCACACTCCTGATGAGGTGGCAGATGGTCTCCTGAGGGATCTCCTCCCACACCTGGACTAAAGCATCCCCCCAACACCTGGACAGTCTGTGGTGCAACGTGGCATTGGTGGATGGAGCGAGACATGATGTCCCAGATGTGCTCAATTGGATTCAGGTCTGGGGAATGGGCAGCCCAGTCCATAGCATCAGTGCCTTCGTCTTGCAGGAATTGCTGACACACTCCAGCCACATGAGGTCTAGCATTGTCGTGCATTAGGAGGAACCCAGGCCCAACCGCACCAGCATGTGGTCTCACAAGGGGTCTGAGGATCTCATCTCAGTACCTAATGGCAGTCAGGCTACCTCTGGCGAGCACATGGAGGGCTGTGCGGCCCCCTAAAGAAATGCTACCCCACACCATTACTGACCCACTGCCAAACCGGTCATGCTAGAGGATGTTGCAGGCAGCAGAACGTTCTCCACGGCGTCTCCAAACCCTGTCACGTCTGTCACATGTGCTCAGTGTGAACCTGCTTTCATCTGTGAAGAGCACAGGGCGCCAGTGGCGAATTTGCCAATCTTGGTGTTCTCGGGCAAATGCCAAACGTCCAGCATGGTGTTGGGCTGTAAGTACAACCCCCACCTGTGGACGTTGGACCCTCATACCACCCTCATGGAGTCTGTTTCTGGCCCTTTGAGCAGCCACATGCACATTTGTGGCCCGCTGGAGGTCATTTTGCAGGGCTCTGGCAGTGCTCCCTCCTTGTATAAAGGCAGAGGCAGCGATCCTGATGCTGGGCTGTTGCCCTCCTACGGCCTCTTCCACATCGCCTGATGTATTGGCCTGTCTCCTGGTAGTGCCTCCATGCTCTGGACACTACACTGACAGACACAGCAAACCTTCTTGCCACAGCTCGCATTGATGTGCCATCCTGGATGAGCTGCACAACCTGAGCCACTTGTGTGGGTTGTAGTCTCCGTCTCATGCTACCGCTAGAATGAAAGCACCATCAGCATTCAAAAGTGACCAAACCATCAGCCAGAAAGCATAGGAACTGAGAAGTGGTCTGTGGTCACCACCTGCAGAACCACTCCTTTATTGGGGATGTCTTGTTAACTGCCTATGCTTTCCACCTGTTGTCTATTCCATTTGTACAACAGCATGTGAAATGGATTGTCAATCAGTGTTGCTACCTAAGTGGACAGTTGGATTTCACAGAAGTGTGATTGACTTGGAGTTACATTGTGTTGTTTAAGCATTCTCTTTATTTTTTTGAGCAGTGTATAAACCAGCAACAGTGTTTTCATGGAATCGAATAAATTCTCAAGCTAACATTGCAGCCTTTTTTTTTACATTTTTATGTTCAAGCCACAAAGAAGCCATCCCTTAGTTTAGAAGTACAGTACATTTTGATTAAATTGAAGCATGGTGAGATCATCTTTCAAAGACCTGGGACTCCAGCCAATTCCTAATGGGATTACTTCTTTCTAGATCTGAAAATATATGTTCCGAACTCCCAGAAGTGGCTTTCACATCCTCTCTTCGCTTGTTTTTTTCTCCCCTGCATATATCATCCTTTCATGAGATAGTACAGACTCAGCAATGAAGATTTTTTTTAAAATCCTACTTATGAAAAAGAAGTTTCCTCTCTTCTATCCCATTTTCAGTGAGCTACTCCATGTGACTTACAGCCCTTGACTTACAGCCTTTTATTTAGTGACAACAACACTGAAAAAAAATTATCATAACCGTTTTTCACCCCTATGACCATTGTCACATCCCCATGGTCATGTGATCAAAATTCGGACAGTTGGGCATGTGCCTTGTATTTATGATGGTTGCAATGCCCTGGGGTCATGTGACCCCTTTTTGCCAAATTCCCACTGTCTACAGAAATTTACCCATGTACTTTTGCTATTACCCAGTGTTTCCCCGAAAATAAGACCGGGCCTTATATTAATTTTTGCTCCAAAAGACACATTAGGGCTTATTTTTCCAGTTAGGTCTTATTTTCAGGGAAATACGGTATTAATCGCATTCATCTGGGTGACAATCTTAACTGGGGCTTATTTTGGAGGTAGGGCTTATATTATGAGCATCGTGCTAGTGCTTATTTTCCAGTTGGGTCTTATTTTGAGGAAGACACGTATCCTTGTCATCTTTTCCTCCAACTCATCTTTCCTACTACCTTGTCCTGTAAGTATCTTTATGATTTATCTCTTGTTCTTTGTATCTTACAATTTCTGATTGTTTCTCATGATTTATGATCTATAACTTACCACTTTGTTCTTTATACGTACACTGAGAGCTTATACAATTCCTTGTGTGTCCAATCACACTTGGCCATTAACGAATATTCCTAGAGATTATGCTTTCTGACAAGTAAAATCAAGGGAGAATCCAGATTCACTTTACAACAGTGTTACTAACTTAACAAGATGCAGTGCTGTTATCTTGTCTAATCATTCACTAGGCGGTGTTACTTCACTCAGTCTCCCACGTTCTGTCCCAGATACCTTTACAATAAGAGACATCACCCTGTACAGATATTGTTGGGGGAAGAATGCCCTTAAGGGTAAGTGCTAGAGCCCACTGTAACTACATAGCCAAAAAGGCGTTAAGAGTTGTTAACCTAATCCTACGTAGCTTTTTCTCTGGTAATATCACACTACTAACTAGAGCATACAAAACATTTGCTAAACCAATACTCGAATACAGCTCATCAGTCTGGAACCCGCATTACGTATCTGATATTAATACAGTTGAGAAAGTCCAGAAATATTTCACAAGAAGAGTTCTCCACTCCTCGACTTGTTGCAGAATACCTTATGCCACCAGACTTGAAATTCTAGACCTAGACAACCTAGAACTATGCTGCCTTCTGTCTGATCTAAGTATAGTATATAAAATCATACATTGCAATGTCCTACCTGTCAATGAATACTTCAGCTTCAACCATAACAAAATAAGAGCACACAATAGATACAAACTCAAGGTAAACTGCACCAAACTTGATTGCAGGAAATACAACTTCAGCAACAGAGTGGTCAATGTCTGGAATACTCTACCTGACTCTGTGGTTCCTTTCCCAAACCCCCAAACCTTTAGACTGTCTACTATTGACCTCACCCTTTTCCTAAGAGGTCTGTAGGGGGCGTGCATAAGCGCACCAACGTGCCTACCGTCCCTGTCCTATTTTTTTCTTATATGTATCCATGTATTCACAACTATGTTTTTACTTATACCTATTATCTTGTAAGCAATTGACAAACCAAATAAATAAGTAAGTAAAATAAATAAAAAAGGTCTAAGTCAGAGAATAAAGCTATTTTAATAATCCTTATTTTGCCTAAGCCCTAGTCCAGTGATGACTAATCTTTTCCTCGTCTGGTGCCAAAAGTGCCTGCGTCCATAATGCAATGTGCATGCGACCTCCCCTGCGCGTGCGACTCCCCCGCACACACACTGCACGTGCACGCACATGCGTGCACAACCCCTGTGCTATGCACCTCTGCGCATGCACATGCGACACCCCCCACTGCACACCTCTATGACCGTGTGCACACAATCCCTCCCGTATGTGCCCCGTCCCCCCCATGCATGCACAGGCATCGCCCATGCATACTTCTCCCCCCACGCATGCGCGACAGATACCCAACAATCAGCTGGCTGGCGGGGGGCATGCGCGCATGCGCAGTGGGTTTGTTCTGGGTGACCTCTCGCATGCCGGCAGAAATGGCTCTGCGTGTCACTTCCGACACGCGTGCCATAGGTTCGCCATCATGGCCCTAACCTTTGATGTGAAGGATTTTTGAAGAACATCTTCCCGATTATCCAAGGGTCAATGTTTCACCCAAAGTCCACCCATGACATAAACCACGTTTTTATTATGGGTAGTCCTTGACGGACCATGACAGTTGAGTCCAAACTTTCTGTCGTTAAATGAAGCGGTTGTTAAGCGAGCTTTGTTCCATTTTACGACCTTTCTTGCCACACTGTTAAGTGAATCACTGCAGTTGTTAAGTTAGTAACATGGCTGTTACGTGAATCTGGCTTCCCCATTTGACTTTGCTTGGCAGAAAGTCTCAAACAGAGAACACTTGACCCCGGGACACTGCAATCGTCATAAATATGAGTCCGTTGCCAAGTGTATGAATTTTGATCATGTGACCATGGGGATGTTGCAATGGTCATGTGAAAAATGGCCCTACATCACTTTTCTCAGTGCCGCTGTAACTTTGAACTATTACTAAAAGAAATGTTATAAGTCGGGGACTGTCTGAACACTGACTAAAATTCAGGACTGGACCTCGTTATAATCTGGTCAGGAGACCCATAGGAACCAATAACCTTAAGGATAATTCTAAGAACTCTCCTAATCTCTTTGGAGATGCATTCCAAAAGCCAAACTCGAGAAAACAGAAGCCCATATCCTACCTGCCAGCAAACACGGTCCATTAACCAACATCTCGAAGCTGAACTCGTAGGGGAAGGGATTGTAAACATCACCTCTGAAGATGTCAGGGTCACTGGGAGGCGTATGAAAAGACGGGTCGCTCTTCAGACTAGCAGAGCCAAAACAACTCGTGGAGCTAAAGCAGAAGAAAAATGTCACACTGCTGACTACCATATCCCAACCCCATTTGCCCTGTGAAACTGATCAATGTTTGTTAGGAG
The DNA here is from genome assembly GCF_900518735.1 of Pseudonaja textilis. The sequence continues at coordinate 263,974 of NW_020769562.1, forward strand.
ATAAGACATATTTCAAAGTCTCTTCAGAAGTTTTTTCAAAGCCTCTTCAAAAGTCATTTTCTCAGGGTAGGAGAAAGAAGGAAGGAAGGAAGGAAGGAAGGAAGGAAGGAAGGAAGGAAGGAAGGAAGGAAGGAAGGAAGAGGGGTGGGTGGGTGGGAAGGAAGGAAGATGGAAAAATAGGAAGGAAAGCTTTTGAAAGTGAATATCACCAGAAGAGTTTTATTGTTTCAATAAAACTTGCCCATTTACTTTGATTTCAATATTGTGAAAATTACAGGAGGAAAAAAAAAACTGGAGAGATATTATCTGAAGTAATTCTGGGATTGAAACCATGACATATAGCATTTGTTTGGTGGGGGGCGGGGGTTACAGGAAGTTTACAGTGTTTTACAGTTAGGGTTCACATAACCAATATTTAACACGTCAACCTGACCAATATGACTAAATCTTATAGAGATTTGGGGGTAAAATGGCAGGCAAACAAAAATATTTGAGAACAAATGTGCAGATTAAGAAAATGTGCTCATTATAATATAAAGGTCAGGTGTCTCTTACAAAAGTAGATTTTTTTTTAACAAACTCCATTAAAAAACACCGGTGGAAAAGCTAAATGTTAGTACAACTCACTTAAACTTGCTCATGATTATATTTTGGGGGTATTGTGCTTGTAATATTTCACTCTCTTCTTTCCTTGATGTTTTCTTCTTACTTGGTTATCAAAATGTCCTCCCTATTGGATGGATAGAGTCCTCAAAGGGGACAGCTCCCCAAGAGGTCAATATTGACCCCCTCCCAAATATTTTGTTTTACAAAAAGTATATTTATATTGACCCCCTCCAAAGGTCAAGGGGTCTATCCACTGTTATTTGTAGTACTATTGGTTACAATGGCATGTGTTTAAAATTCCATATAACTTGGAATGGTACATCCAGTTTTGGCCACCATGATACAAAAAAGATATTGTGACTCTAGAAAGAGTGCAGCGAACAGCAACAAAGATGATTATGTGACCGGATGCTAAAACATGTAACAAACGGTTGCAGGAATTGGGTACGTCTAGTTTAATGAAGAGAAGGATCAGGGCAGGATGACATGATAGGAGTATTCCAGTATTTGAGGGTCTGCCAATAAAAAGAGGGGGGGAGGTCAATCTATTCTCCAAAGCACCTGAAGGCAAGACAAGAAAATGAATGGAAGCTAAGGAAAGAAGCAACCTAGAACTAAGAAGAAATTTCCTGACATTTAGACAATTAATCAGGGGAACAACTTACCTTCAGAAGTTGTCGATGCTGGAGTTTTTAAAGAAGAGACTGGACAACCATTTGTCTGAAATGGGTTTCCTATATGAGAAGGGGATTGGACTAAACAATCTCCAAGGTCCCTTCTAACTCTGTTATTCTGTTATATAAAGAACGGTTGCAGAAACTGGTCTAAGTCTAAGAAGGAGAAGGTCTAGAGCAGTGATGGCTAACCTTTTTGGGCTCCTGTGCCTAAAATTGTACGCACGCACGCATGCCAGCACCCAGAAGGCAATGCATGCGCCCCCATGCTCCCTATGCATGCATGCACAATCGCCACCCACCCCCGCTGCCCCCTTACCTGCACTGCACCTCACAGCTGATTTTTGGCCGGTTTGATGCCTTTTTCGAAAGAAAGGCTTCTGCAGGCTTTGCAGGCCGAAAACTAGCCCCGTTTCATCACTTCCGGTATTTTCAGAAAAACAGGAAGTGATGAAACGGGGCTAGTTTTCGGCCTGCAGAAGCCTTCTTCAAGCCTTTGGGAGGCCACAAAAGGCCTCAAACTGGCTGAAAATCAGCTGTGAGGCGCGTGCATGCATAGTGAGGTAAGTTTGCCTGCAGCTCGCGTACCGGCACAAATGGCTCTGCATGCCACCTGTGGCATGCATACCATAGGTTTGCCATCACAGGCCTAGGGTATCACAAAGCTGGCTGGGGAATTCTGGGAGTTTGAAGTCCATGCATCTTAAAGCTGCCAAGGTTGTGAAACACTGCACAGAGTGTCTGGCTTACCTATATTATCTACATTATCTTCATTCGTGACATAGATGAGGGAATAGAAGGGGAACTTACCAAATTTGCAGATGATACTAAACGGGCAGGAATAGCTAACACCCAAGAAGATAGGCTCAAGATCCAGATGGATCTTGACAGAATAGAACATTGGGTCATATCTAACAAAATGAAATTCAGTGTAGAGAAAAGTAAAGTCCTACACTTTGGCAAGAAAAAACAAAAGCGCACATATAGACTGGGTGAAACGAGGCTCAATAGCAGTAACTGTGAGAGGGATCTTGGAGTCTTAGTGGACAACCAGCTAAATATGAGCCAGCTGTGTGCAGCAGCCAAAAAAGCTAATGCAATCCTTAGTTGCATTAACCTAGGGATACAATCAAGATCAAGTGAGGTACTAATACCACTCACTAAAGCCTTAGTAAGACCACACCTAGAGTACTGCATCCGGTTTTGGTCACCACACTATAAAAAATGTTGAGACTGTAGAAAAAGTACAGAGAAGACCAACCAGGATAATTTGGGGACTGGAGGCTAAAATATATGACGAATGGTTACAGGGACTGGACATGGCTAGTCTAACAAAGAGAAAGACCGGGGAGACATGATAGAAGTGTGCCAATATTTGAGGGGCTGCCACAGAGAGGAGAAGGGGGGTCAAGCTATTTTCCAAGGCACCCGAAGGCCAGATAAGGAACAATGGATGGAAACTGAACAAGGAGAGATTTAACCTGCAAATAAGGAGAAACTTTCTAACAGGGAGAACAATCAACCAATGGAACAAAAGTTGCCTTCAGAAGTTATGAGAGCGCCATCACTTGAGACTTTCAAGAAGAGATTGGACAGCCATTTGTCAGAAATGGTGTAGGATCTTCTGCTTGGCCGGGGGTTGGACTAGATGACCTAAAAGATCCCTTCCAACTCTGATTATCTGTTATCTGTTGTGTTTTTTTTAAATCTGTTATATTCTCCAAGGTCTCTACTTGTTTACTTTGCAGGAAATAGTCACTCATTCACCCTCCACTATGGTTCATTCAAATGACTTTGAGCCTCAAGCTGAAAGCAACAGTGGATTTTATGAGTGGAGATTTAAGTTTAGACATCCACACATCCACACTCCTACCACACTTACGGCTTATTCAAATTGTTCAAAGAGCTTTCCAAACTAAGATGGAGTGGGGGGGGGAAGAGCCTTTAACCCTTTCCCCCTCCCCCATTACTGCCACAGTTATTTTCTGTCCCCTAATAATCTTCGGCTTTTTTCTCCAAACTCCATAGACTCTGAGAAAGTCATGAAAATCACCATAGGGCCAACCTGTCGTCACACAAGCTTCTCGTTTCACTTTCACTTTCAGGCACGGCTAAGACCAAAGGCATGAGTACAGATGGGAAGGAGACATGCATAGCACCATTGGGCAGGGTTGCCAGCTCCTGGCTGGTGCTGAAGAGCACAGTCAGGATTTCGGAGGGCTCAAGGAGGCCTGCGCTGATGATGAAAGTAGACCGTGCCTGGTCTCCATCAAGGATCAAGTGTCCTAGGTAGAAGAGAGAAAATAGTTACGAATATCCAGCGTCTTTCAAAAAACAAAACAAAAAACCCAACCACCTCTTTATGAACTGGATATAGAAAACTGGAATCATTGCACCCTTTCTTCCTGTCCCTATTTGATCACGACCATTAGAGTCGCACAATTTTAAACCAGGTATTGAAGTCATTTCAAACATTTACAATCTTACAGAAGACGTTGCACAGAACAGTGAAGGAAAGTTAGGACAACTATCCCTCTGAGCAGAGAGGATACTGTGTTTTTTAAAAAAACTGTCTTTCAACAATGACTTAAACCCATGTTATCATCCTCTAGCATAGTTGCATAGATCACTCTTTCTTTTACCTTGGATCAGTGCTTCTGAACCTCGGAAACTCTAAGATGTCTGGACTTCAGATCTCAGAATATGATGAACGGTGGTCTAGTTTGGGTAAACCTCTGATATAGTTCTCACCTCCCTCAGAGCATGCAAACCTCAAAAGCATATGCTGCCTTATGGTCTTTGCAGCAACTTCCGCTTGCCCAACAGGAACAAATCACTCAATCAGCCATAAGTGGCCATCATCAGGAGGCTCCTAGGTCCTCCTCTGGAATAACCAGAATACAGAATTCTGGAAACTGAAGTCCAGACATCTTAGAGTTGCTAGGTTGAAAAAAAGTGCCCTAGAGCAGTGGCCCCCAACGTTTTTTGTGCCACAGCCCGGTACCCGCATCACAAAATGATCTGCGACCCGGTACCAGCATCAGTACGCATGACAAGGCAAGGCGAGCCGAGCGACCGGCCAGCCAGCCGTCCCCCGCTTCTCCCCGCCACCTTCAACTCCTCCTTTGTACCTTTGTCGATGGGCTTCGCTTCGGGACGGCCTTGGGACGGTCGCTCGGCTCGCCTTGCCTTGGGTGCTGACAGAATCCTTGTGCCTTAGTTTCGTTCGAAGCCCCCCCTTCGATGAAACTAAGGCACGAGGATTCCTTCAGGACCCAAACGCCGCTGGCGGTGCCCAGAAAACCAGCGGCCTGGTAGGAAATGTTCCATGGACCGGTACCAGTCCGCAGACCGGTGGTTGGGGACCCCTGCCCTAGAGGAACCTTTTATGGAGAAACCTTTGAAATAATTTGTAAATTTCAGGGATGTCTCTATTCTATTCCTATTCTAATTCTATTCCTATTCTCACTCTATTCCTATTCCAATTCTATTCCTATTCCAATTCTATTCTAATTCTAATTCTATTCTAATTCTATCTCAATTCCAATTCCAATTCTATACCAATTCTATTCTATTCTAATTCTATTCCAGTTCTATCCTTTTCCGTTCCGTTCCGTTCCATTCCATTTCCTATTCCAATTCCAATTCCAATTCTTATTCCTATTCCATTCCATTCCTATTCTACTCTATTCACAAATTTATATGTACCCAACTCACACACAGTGTGCACTGTGTGGTAAGCAAACTTTATTTTATAATAAAAAAAAATATGTACTTTTTTTCAACCATAATTTCCCACAGGGCCTCCATGACCTCTCACCAAACCCTGGGATTCCACAGAATCTATTTGAGAGCGGCTGGTATAGAGGCAACGCTTAAGGAGCGTGCATTGACTGAGATGAGGATTCAGGTTAATATGAATCCACTGAGGCATTGAGATTTCCGCTTCGCTCATAGCTCGCTATCCCTCTATGCTACCTATCTAGCAGACTGCCGAAATCTCTTAGAAACTGGGACCCTATCATTCTTTATACGGAGAAAAGTCACCTTTCGGGACCTTTCCACATCAAGAAAATGCTTTGGGGAGTCCATCCAGAGCAGGTTCAAGCCCCTATTCTTTTCAGGAGTCCTGGGTACAGAGGTCTGTTAGGCGATATGACCCCCACCAACCATTACTGCAGCGGAGCGGCTGGTTGCAATTCGTGTTACAGTCAAGGCAGCAATCATCCACTGGAGGCCGGGTCTGGATCTGGAAGGTGGAGGTTCTGTTTCCTGTCTTTGCTTCAAAGCTTGAGACCACCTCGGACTCCTCCAAAGGATAGACGAATACTCCTGTGCCAAAGAAACCAGGCGATATAAGCTGACTTTGCACCCTTTACCTCAGCCTTTCTCAACCTTGGCCTCTTTAAATTAGGTTGGACTTCAACTCCCAGAATTCTTCAGCCAATTCTCCATTCTGACTGGAGAATTCTGGGAGTTGAAGTCTACCCATCTTAAAGTTGCCAAGGTTGAGGCACATGTTAATCTTACGTAACCTTTCTTAATGGGAATAACGCTAAAGAGATTGCCAGTGACCTGCACAGAAGCCATACGCTCGTATCTTCTTCAGAGCATCCAGCATGGAAATGATGAAGATTGAAAGTTGCTATAGATCAGGTCTGATGTTGCTAATGACCAGCTTGGCCAAAGTGAAGGATGATGGAAACCATCGTTCTGCTAAGCAGTGGTTAGAATGCAGTGTTGTGGGCTAACTCTGCTAACTGGTAGCAGTTCGATCCTCATGGACTCATGGTTGACTCAACTTTTCATCCTTCCAAGGTCAGTAAAATGAGAACCTAGATGGTTAGGGGCAATATGCTGACGAGAAGTTATTTACCTCTTCAGGCAGGAAGAGCGGAAGAATCAGCAACCGGTCTATTAAAACCAGGAATGCAGCATATAAACTATGCTTACATACCGTAGATTTGTAAGGTGCCGGTTGTTACCTTTAAAGCCCTTCCTGGCTTGGGACCAGGTTATCTGCAGCAGTGGCCCCCAACCTTTTTTGTGCCACGGCCCGGTACCGGCATTACAAAATGATCCGTGGCCCGGTACTGGCATCAGCACGCATGACAAGGCAAGGCGAGCCGAGCGACCGGCCAGCCAGCCGTCCCCCGCTTCTCCCTGCCACCTTCAACTCCTCCTTTGTACCTTTGTCGCTGGGCTTCGCTTCGGGACGGCTTCGGGACGGTAGCTCGGCTCGCCTTGCCTTGGGTGCTGAAAGAATCCTCGCGCCTTAGTTTCGTTCAAAGCCCCCCCCTTCGATGAAACTAAGGCGCGAGGATTCCTTCAGCACCCAAACACCGCTTTCCAACCGGAAAAGCTCACCCAGAAGCACTTTCTCATCAAACAAGATGGCGGCGCCCAGCAAACCGAGGGCCTGGTAGGAAATGTTCCACGGACCAGGATCGGTCCACAGCCCGGTGGTTGGGGACCCCTGATCTGCAGGATTCTTGCCAATCACATCCTCCCTGTGGAACAGGGGTCACCAACCTTTTGGACCTCAGGGACCACCAAACTCATAATTTTAAATCCTGCGGACCACTAATATGAATTTTGACTGACGGTGGCTTGCTGACATTGGTGGGTAAAGTTGGTCCTATATTCCAGCGCTACAGTAGTCACGAGACTGGCCCTTTGGTCACCCCGGAGCAGCTGCTCCTCCACCCGGGTGCACCGGCCTCTCATGGACTGGAGGAGCTCCTCCGGGATGACCAAAGGGCCGGTCCTGTGACTATTGCAGCTCTGGAATATGGGACCGACTTTCCCACCAATGTCAGCAAGCCACCCCGGGGTGGATTTCCCTCCCCTGCCGTTGGTCTTACCTTCCAGTTCTAACTCGCGCGGCTCTACTCAAGGTAAGGTTTGCACTTGGCTGAAGGGTGGGGGGGACAGTGGGTGGGCGGGCCATGTGTGTGGCGCAGCCTTGTGTTCTCACACAGCCTGGATTTATTGCTTTGGGGGAAGGGACATTTCTCTGCGGACCACCAAAATTTTCTTGTAGATCACCAGTGGTCCCTGGCCCAATGGTTGGTGACCACTACTCTGGAACATCAACCCTCCAGAAATTAGACTGGCCCACATTCTGCCACTCATTTGGAAGGCCCTGAAGATTGAAGATGGTTTTGCCAGCAGGCCTGGGGAACTTAGAGTGGGATGGAGTCCCTTAAATGGCTGATATGACTGTGAATTGTTGCCAAGGGGAGGTTATTATTATTTTATTATTTTTATTCCTTTTGCATTACATTTTGCAAGTTTTTTTATTTTCTGTAAGCCGTCTAGAATTGTCGTGAACAAGCAGGCAGGTATATAAAATTTTCCAAAATAAAATAAATAGCTTTGGATCTCTTAAAAAAAAAGAAAGAAAAAAGCTCACCTTCCACAGCTTGCTGCTCCAGATTGATGTAAGTAAGATTGGCAGTGATTCCCAAGGTATAGCCATTGGCACAGGCCTTCACACACGAGCTCTGAAGAGGGAGAGCAGTCCAGGAGGGCAAGCCATACAGCCCTGGCATGATCTTTGGGTTAAATTCTCAAATTCTGCAGCCGAGAAAAGATGAAGAACACAGGGAATGCCTGGTGAATCTAACATTGGAACGGAGAATTGAAATAAAAATGGAGGCAGCTGTCGTTCCCAGCAGATCTAGATGAACACGCGATGTAATCTGGTCTTTATTTCAAACCATTGGTGAAGTGGCAAAACAATTTGGGAACTTCTACGTGAGGGTAGTCTACCTGGGCCATCCGGAAAGCAGCTCCAGGTTTCTGTGATTCCCATAACATCGGTGGGGGTTGGAAGGCTGAGCCAAATTACTTCCAACTCAGCTGCGATGTTGCTGAAGTTTTCCCTTTTGCAAGACCGTGAGATGAAGACTATACAGAGCTTGCGGAAGACCCATTTATTTACTCATGTAAAAACATAGGCCTCGACATCACTTCCTGCTTCTGGACCTCAGCCATCTTAAGAAATCCTGTTACCTTGAAGGCTTTGCAGCTCCCTTTGAACACAACAAGCAAAGTCAACAAGGCCGTTCTTTCTTGGCTACATTAAAAGTGTTTTCTTCTACTAGTTTGTTAATCTGGCCATAAAGTATCGAGCATACCAACCCAACAGCCAAGATCTAGCAGTCTTCCAACATTTGAGGGGCTGTCACAAAGTTGATGGGGACAACCTATTCTCCAGAGCACGTGAGGACAAGACAAGAAGCAATGGATGGAAATTAATCAAGGAGAGAAGTAACCTAGAACTAAGGAGAAATTTCCTGAGAGAACAATTAACCAGAGGAGCAGCTTCCCTCCGGAAGTTGTGAATGCTCCAACACTGGAGGTTTTTAAGAAGAGAATAGACAGCCGTTTGTCTGAAAGGGTATAGAGCAGGTGTGTCAAAATTGCGGCCCACAGGCCAGATGCATCATGTCCCCACGTTGTGGTTAGCCGGAAGCAGGTGCGGACGGCTGAGGAGAGCGAGGACTCAGATGAGGGGCCAGGACCATTGGGGAGTGGACTGCTGCCTTCAGAGATTGTGGGGCTGGCAGCAGCGTTGAGGAGGTTCCTGAGGAGCCTGTGCCAAGTGTGCATGCACGCAGGATTGCTCACAGGAAAGAGCAGCTGCAGCAGCACGGGCAACTCGGGAGTAAGGCTGCAAGGTAATGGCCCCTCCTTCAAGAAGATAAAAACCAGCTGTGAATCAGACGTTCTTTGCAGGAAGCAAAGACATTTTGAAACTTGAGCCTCGTGGACATTAGTTGGTATTTGAAGACTCTTGTGTTGTAAAATATTTCTTATCTGTTACTCTTGGCAGCCTCGCAGAGTTTTGGTGAGGCTCGTGCTTTTCAAAGTTAGTTAGTTTGCAGCAGCCTTTTACCTGGGGATTCATAAGAATCATTAAAAGGTTTCTGTTCCCTTTGGTTCGTGTTTGTTTTATTGGAAAAGGGTTTGGGTCAGAACACCCCCCCGCCCTTTCAGCAAAGGGGAAAAAGCCATGATACATCACATGACAACAATGTGACAATGTGAGTTTGACACCCCTGTTATAGGGTTTCCTGCTTCAGCAGGGGGTTGGACTATGAGACCCCCAACGTCCCTTCCAATTCTGTTATTCTCCCTCAGTAACAAGGCAAGTGAATGGAGCTATCTTTAGAATTAATATGGGGCCAATTAAGGAAAGTGGTAGATTTAGTTCATCTGGCTTCATTTCTCTCTGAAAAAAGGTCACTTTGCTTAATTGGTGGAGGGAGGAGTCTGGGTGAGTAGAGTTGGAGGCTTTGAACAGGATGGTTAGCTCAGAGTCAAGCTTCCTGACGAAAATCTGCATCTATGACTTTCTGAACAAGAGTCTTAACACTCTTTTGGAAGTGTCTATGGAGATTTTGACCACCCAATGAGAAGGAAAGACTCCCTGGAGAAGAGCCTAATGCTGGGAACGATGGAGGGCAAAAGAACTATTACAAAGTCTGCACTACCATTACTGTTGATCTTCTCATCACTCCTTATCACCCATCCCCTCCCATTGTATGACTGTATGACTGCAACTTTGTCGCTTGTATCCTTATGATTTATATCGACTGTTTCCTAGTATGATTTGATTGCTTATTGTCCCCCATGACTATTACTAAGCGTTGTACTTATGATTCTTGACGAATGTCTCTTTTCTTTTATGTATACTGAGAGCATTTGCACCAAGACAAATTCCTTGTGTGTCCAACCACACTTGGCCAATAAAGAATACTATTCTATTCTATTCTATTCTATTCTATTCTATTCTATTCTATTCTATTCTATTCTATTCTATTCTACTCTACTCTACTCTACTCTACTCTACTCTACTCTACTCTACTCTATTCTATGAAGAACGGGACGACAGAGAATGGGGTGGCTGGATGGAGTCACTGAAGCAAACGGTGTGAGCTTAAATGGACTCCAGTGGATGGTAGAGGACAGGAAGTCCTAGAGGAATATTGACCATGGGGTCACGATGGACATGACAAATGGAGATTTTCAGTCATCCAGGTCATGGTAGTTCCAAAGGTGGCTTTTTTTAAAAAAAAATACAATGTATTTATTCATCAAATGGAAATTGCAAATTCAAATGAGTAAAAGAAAAATAATAATTAAAATGTGATAGGGGAGATAGGCACATTAATGCACTTATGCACATCTCCTTAAGGACCTCTTAAATGTCTATATGGCAAAAACTGTTAGGAAAAGAGGAGGAACTGCCTTAAACAGGATGGGCTTCAAGATCCTTCATTGGCTGGCTGCAAATTAAGTAGCCACAAAGAACAAGTTTTTCCCCGAACGCCATCCCTCTGCTAAACCAATAATTCCCTCAACACTGTCCAACTATTTACAAAGTCTGCACTACTATTACTATTAAGCTTCTCATCACTCCTTATCACCCATCCCCTCCCACTTGTGGCTGTATGACTGTAACTGTGTCGCTTGTATCCTAACGATTTATATGGACTGTTTCCTAGTATGATTGGATTGCTTATTGTACCCTTTGACTTTCATTAAGTGTTGTGCCTTATAATTCTTGACTCTTGACGAATGTATCTTTTCTTTTATGTACACTGAGAGCATTTGCACCAAGACAAATTCCTTGTGTGTCCAATCACACTTGGCCAATAAAAGAATTCTAATTCTAATTCTAAAGATAGGCTATTTAAAACATTTACCTGGAAAGGGACATAGAAGACTTAAGGGATAGTCCCTGACACTGACAAGAGTTTTACCCATTTTCCCTTCTGTCCTGCAGGCTGCTGGAAAATGTAATTTTCCTCTCCTTTTTTTAGGTGGAGTATGGGGGCACACAGGAGAAATGAGTGGATTCGTGGCTTTTCGGGACTTAGGAATGAGGCAGCTTATACTCTTCGCATTTTGTAGGTGATTCCAGGTGGTTCTATGGGACTGAGGAATGGAACTGGGTGAAAGTGTCCAATCTATGGGAATAAAATTGCAGGGGCCACTTGAGAAAATGTGACCGAATCTATGTTTCCAACCTTTTTTCCATGCCAGTTACGTCTCTTGTGGGTCTTTTAATAGCTGGCCAAATTGCCTACAAAGGCAAAAATGTTGTTCAGGAAGTAACTATTTTTTCCACTTCTGCCTGAACAGGAAAATAATCTTGTATGCAATGACAGTTTAAGTAAAAATATTCACTCCCCCACCCCCGATTGTTTTTATGATACATACTCAGGCTTGAATTATGTTGCTAGGTACATTCCATTCCAAAATTATGGTACTATCAGTTTTATTTGTGAGAGGCTACCTAGCACATTCCTAATTAAGTTTTTTTTTTTTTAAGTTTAAGATAAAGCTTGAGAATTTGACTTCCTAAGGTTGTAAGACTACAGGTGCTCCTTGACGTATGACCACAACCGAGCCCAAAATGTATGTGGCTAAGTGAGACATTAAAATGAATTTTGCTCCGTTTTATGACCTTTCTTGCCGTGGTTGTTAAGTGAATCATTGCAGTTAAGTGAGTAACTGCAAAGTGAATCTGGCTTCCCACCTTGACTTTGATCATCAGGAGGTTACAAAAAGGGATCACATCTAGGACACTGCGGCCGTCTTAAATGCGAATCAGTTGTCAAGCACCCAAGTTTTGACCGTGTGACCATGGGATGCTGCCGCAGTTATGAGAAAAAATTTGCTTGCCACTTTTTTTCCAGCGCTGTCATAACTACAGGTCATCCTCGACTTACAAGAGTTCATTTAGTGACCGTTCGACCGTTTCAACGGCACTGAAAAAAATGACTTATGACCGTTTTTTCCCACTTTGCAACATCCCCGTGATCACGTGGTCAAAATTCAGGAGCTTAGCAACCGATTCACATATAGGATGGTTGTAGTGTGCAATGGACGTTGCAAATGGAGCCGAGTTGGGCGTCCTGGAGTGAGGAGAAGTGCCGGAGGAGTAAATAACTCCTTTAAAAAAAAACCTTGGGTCCTGCTGGCCCGGCTGGTAGCGCCTCATAAGGGCCCCTTTCCAGGATTACAGGAGAAGATGGTCAACCATTTTTGAAGGCGGGAGAGGGCTCTATGCCCCAACGGCCAATAAAACGATAGAACCATCTTCTAGGAGAAGGTTTGAAACTCTTGATTTCAAACCTCCACTGCCTTGTGGCTATAGCTATTATTGGGAAAGGCTTCCGGAGTCAACCTCGAGGCAAAATCCAGAGCCGGAGTCCTGGAAGGAGTTCGTGACTGTGCACAATCAAGTTCTGGGAACTCCGGTGACGCAGCTGGAACTTATCGTATCGGCTCTGCCGTTCCTCCGTTAGACTGTTTCAGTGACATGGAACGGGGGGAATCTGCTGCTTGGGTAACAGTTTATCCTCCGTATTAAATTACCCAGGCCTCGTGCTCTGCAAAGGACGCTCCAGCTTTGCATACAGCATGGAAGCAACACGGGACGTGGCCGTTACCCATTTCACAGCCCGATATCATCGTCTCTTGAGACTGAAGGATGCCAATTCCAATTCAGTGTGCAAGAGTCATGGGACGATCCCCCTTCGCAACTTTCTGACAGCCCAAGTCAACCGGGGGGGGGGGGAGCCAGGTTCACTTAACAACCGGGTTACTAACTGAAACAACTGCAGGGATTCACTTAACAATGGTGGCAAGAAAGAAAGGGCGTAAAATGGGTCAAAAACTCACTTGGCACATATCTCACTTAGCGACAGAAATCTGGGACGCAATTGGGGTCGTAAGTCAAGGACTACCTGAAAATGGAACCGTTGTAAGTTGAGGGATACCTGTATTATCAAACTGTGAATGGGTAAAGCATCAAGAGGACTTTGAGGAAGGGGGACGTGACTTATCTTAAAGGGAGCAAGGAAAGATGAATGTCTTATACCCTCAAATGTCCAATATGGACAAATGTTCATATTGTCCAGGAACAAGGATTTATGGATTGATCTTGTCGTCAGGATTCTGATACTTAACCCCATTTAAATCATGAGTCTTTAGCCAAACTCCAACAAGATTTATTGGGAGTTAGAAGATGCGGTGCTGCCTGGGGGTGGCCGACTCTGAGACACATCATTCATTGTCACCCTTGACCCTGGTGTCCCTCCACCCCCTGGATGTATCGTAATTCATATTCTCCAATGGGACACATCCATAGCCAAGAGTGATCAATCATGCTCTCCTGATAGAATTTTGCACTGGCAGAAACTTCGGTTACCTAATTACTATCTTTGAAAACATTTATGGAATGCAAGCTGTCCACTACTTCCCCCTCCCTTTCTGCTGGCAACTCTAAAAGACCACAGAAATATTTTATGAGTTGACACTTGTGTTCATGGAGAATTGGATTACACAGTCCTGCAGGAGTCTCTACCTGCAAGGCAAATGATCACCTGAAACAGACAGCTCTGATTTTTTTTCAGTTGTGAGACAGGGGCCTCTTTAGAGGTGGGATTCAGAGGGTTCTGACCAGTTCTGGAAATTTTGAACAGTTCAGAGAACCAGCCAAGACCACCTCTGACTGGCCCTGCCCCCATCTATTCTCTACCTCCTGAGTCCCATCTGATTGACTGGGTCTTCTTTGGTTGCCCTGCACAGGAGAACGGAGCTGGAAAGCAGGTTAGTGGGCTGAGGAGGGAATGGGGATTTTACAGTATCCTTCCCTGCCACACCCCTAAACCACACCCATAGAACCAGTAGTAAAAAAATTGAATCCCACCATTGGGCCTCTTGCTTACTTTCGAAACATAAATAACGCATGTACACTTTCCATTTGCTATGAGATCTACTAAATCAAAACTCATCATGGAGAGTTATCGGCCCACTGCATGACATGCACGCAAGAGATTCAATGTATGTATTTTTTATATAGGTACTACTATTTTCAGAAGAGACATCTGGCCCTTGCTGATTGCCGCGATGCTTGCAAAAACTATGAACTGGGAGGAATTTGGCATTTCTGTATTCCCAATTATGAATTCATACTACGGTTGTGAAAATAGGGGAATGCTTATTAACCAATTAAAATGAGCATTGGAATATTATTATGTTTACTTGATGGTGGAATCATGACGAACTTCCAATTTTTAATATTTTTGTGGATATTTCCGCCCCCCCCCCCAAAAAAACCCCCCGTTTTCTTTAAGCATTCTTTGAATGGAAAGATCATGTTAACATCATAACTCAGTCGGAAAGATTGCATTTAGATCAACTATTTCCAAGAATGGTTTAGGCTTAATTGTCCTTGTCAGACCATCGGGGCCTGGCTTTCTCTTCTGCTGCTGAATGAGAATAGTCCTTAAGCAGCTTTGCAAAAAAAAAAAAAATCCTTTCTGTTTTTCATTTTTCCACCACCTCAGAGTGGAAGGGAAGGAGTTATAATTTTGTGCCTTTGGCCATTCTCAAAAAAAAAAAAACAACACATGGATAAATCATATACAGATCATTTGATGTGCTCATTTTTCATTAACTAAATGGGGGCCAGTATCCATTTTGCTTGGAATTCTTTTTCTGCCCTTTTAATAATTCCCCGTCTCATAAATTCATCATTGACCTTCAGACTTCATGGAAGATCGCACGTGGAATACCGCATCCAGTTTTGGTCGCCACAATATAAAAAAGGTCTTGAGACTTTTAGAATTGGGTATGGCTAGTATGGGTGTCAGCAACCCGTGGCTCTAGAGCCACATGAGGCTCTTTGGGCCTTCTGCTGTGGCTCCGTTGGGTGATTCCATCACTGGCTGGCCCCGCCCCCTGCCCTCCCCTCCCAGTCACTCCTCGCCTGGCCTGAGAAGGTAAAACACAAAAAAACAGAAATGAGAGGGAGGGAGGAAACACCCATTTCCCACAGGACCCATTTCCCACAGGAAACACCGGGAGCCACAAAACCTGGGTAGGCGTGGTGGTGGTGGGGTCATGTGACTGTGTGTGAGTGGCATTGAGTTGGCCACGCCCACCCAGGTTTTGAGGCTCTCGGTGTTTTCTTTCTGAGGGAAACGGGTCCAAATGGCTGAGCATTTAAGGTTGCAGACCCCCAGCATAATGAAAAGGACTAGGGTTGACATGATAGCAGTGTTCCAATATTTGAGGGGCTACCACAAAGAAGAGTGGGGTCAACCTATTCTCCAAAGTTTGTAGAGATTCTCAGTTATCCAGGTGCTTTTTCAGGAGGCAACTGGACTTTCTTGTTTTTTTTCTTTTGAAGACGTTTCTCTTCTCATCCAAGAAGCTTCTTCTGCTCTGACAGGATACTGGGGAATGGAAGGATATTCCTTCCAGAGAGCTGGTCATTTGCATCCTTTTAGAGCAGGCATGTCAAACTTGCATCGTCATGTGATGTGTCATGACTTTTCCTCTTCACTGAAATGGAGGTGGGCATGGCCAGCATGTGACGCATCCGGCCTGCGGCCCGCGAGTTTGACACCCCTGCTTTTAGACAGTCATTGAAACATTTGGAGGTGCAAGTCAGAGGTGTTATTCAGCAGGTTCCAACCAGTTCTGGAGAACCGGTAGCGGAAATTTTGAGTAGTTCAGAGAACCGGCAAATACCACCTCTGACTGGCCCTGTACCCATCTATTCTCTGCCTCCTGAATCCCAGCTGATCGGCTGGCTCTTCTTTTGTGGCCCTGAACAGGAGAACGGAGCTGGAAAGCGGTTTTGCAGTAACCGTTCCCCAGGAGTGGGGAGGGAATGGAGATTTTACAGTATTCTTCCCCTGCCACACCCACAGAACTGGTAATAAAAAATTTTTGAATCCCATCACTGGTGCAAGGGCTTGGAGGTTACATTTTTTTCAAAAGAAAAAAAAAACAAAAGGCCAGTTGCCACCTGAAAAAACACCTTTGGGGCTATTCTCCAAAGCACCTGAAGGCAGGACAAGAAGCAATGGGTGGAAACTAATCAAGGAGAGAAGCAACCTAGAACTAACTAAGGAGGAATTTCCGAACAGTTGGTGGAACAACTTGCTTCCAGAAGCTGTGGATGCTCCCACACTGGAGCTTTTTAAGAAGAGGTTGGACAACCATTTGTCAGAAATGGAACAAGGGTTCTTGCTTGAGCATGGGGTTGGTCTAGAAGACCTCCAATGTCCCTTCCAACTCTTGTTATTCTTGTTATTCTTTTAATGTCCCAGTTCCTTGCTATGCTAACCTCTCCCTCTCCCCCGCTCCCTCCTCCTCTCTCTACAAGTCTGGCTAAATCACCCAGGTGACCCAGGTGGGTGGCTTATGGAATTGGAACAGGTGATGCTGCCCTAGGAAACCAAGCAACCTCGGTGATTTCAATCCCTCGGAGTTGCTGAGCCCCACGGACAGCTCAAGCGAACTAGAAGATGATCCCTATTCCAAAAATAATTCTTTGTTTCCAGGTGACCTTGACTCCACCTTGCACACGTAGCCCGAGGTGCAGTTTGAGAGGTCTCGGCCAGCTGTTGCTCTTGTGAGAGATGGCATGGAAAAACAAACAGAGATATTGTGCAAACCTGCTCTAGTCTATCCTGAGCCGTGCAAAGATGTAGGGGTGCGTATTTTTCTCTCTGTAGGGTAAACTCCAACTAGCTGCAACTGATTAGGAGAAGTGCTACGATAAGGCTCGGGTTATAACCAGAGGAGCTTTTCCTAGTCATCAACAGCCAATTTTCACTGAAGATGATCGGAATTGAAATCTGGCATATTCTATTAGATAGTGCGCTGTCGTTGTGAAACTTTAGAAGATTTGAGGCAACACCCATATTTTCTCCCATAAAATATTTCAAAAGGGAATATCTGATACAAAAGAAAACTTAAAGGAGTTATGACTTAAGCTTGCGACTTTTAAATGAGCCATTCGTCTGAAATGGGAATCGTTTCATAAAACTATATGCAAGTTAATGCTGCTTCTCAGAAGGTAACTTTGAATTTTTAAAAAATTTGTATTCCACCTCTATTATTTTTACAAATAACTCAAGGTGATGAGTCATATCCCCCATGCCTTTCTGCTCTTATTTTCTCCACAAAAACAACCCGTGAGGTGGCTGCAGCTGAAAGTTTGAATTTCTTTCACCTCGATCATCATGCTAGTCCAGTCACACCTATCCAAAACTTCAAACTATGAACTACAGGTAGTCCTTGACTTAG
This sequence comes from Pseudonaja textilis, assembly GCF_900518735.1. The sequence continues at coordinate 281,379 of NW_020769562.1, forward strand.
TCAAGGACTTGAAAAAGAATCCAATAAATTCAGGCAAAATGCCTATGAAGAAAGCTATGATCATTCTGACTTGTGATCTTGTTCCTTACCAGTTGGCATCTAGTGGGTGAGAATAATTTTGTTCAATCTCTGTCCTGGACAATTGAGATGCAGTTGTGAGAGAAACTTGACCAATTTTCTACAAGGCTGCCAACTGCCTGTCACACAACTTTGAAGACAGTTCCTCTGTCCAGGATCATTCTGCATCCATACCGGTAAAACATTATGGAATGGGAAATGGGTGAATACAGGGGGAAAGTTGAGTTTATATCCAATAGAGTGGAAAGCAGTCAACTGCAATTTCCCTTATGGAGGAATCTTTTTAAGTGCTTGGAACCACTCCAACTGGAAGTCGACCTAGATTGATTGCAGAGGCCTTTTCCATTCCTCTCTATATGAGCTGAGTGCTTCTTAATCAAAATGGGGACTCCAGCAGACCTGAGGGGGTGGAAAAGCCCCCGTTTTTAATCTAACAAGATTAGTGTTAAAAGGGGCCGCAATGCTGTCTCATCCACCTTTCCTTTTCTGATGAACAGCACTGAAAACCTGGTCCTTGGGGGGGGTGAGTGAATTGAGGAAAAACAAGAGCCTAAATGATTCACCAAGAACATCTTGCCCAAACGTAAACCAACATCCACAAAGTGGTTTGAACTAAGCTTATTTGGGAAAGTTAAAACATTTGGCTGCCTCACCATTCCTGTGTTACAAACCAGACTTTGGGTACTCTGGGAAGTCACTGAAATTTTCTTACTCTCAGCAAATTTCTCCTTAGTTCTAGATTATTTCTCTCCTTGGTTAGTTTCTTTCTGTTGCTTTATTGTCCTGCCTTCAAAAGTTTTGAAGAATAGCTTGACTCCATTTTCTTTATGGAAGCCCCTTAAATATTGGAAGGGTGCTATCATGTCTCCACTAGTCCTTCTTTTCTCTAGACTAGACATACCCAATTCCTGTTGCAACCATTCTTCATATGTTTTAGCCTCCGGTCACCTCATCATTTTTGTTGTTCTTCTCAGCACTCTTTCCAGAGTCTAGTCCCAAAGCTTTGGGCAATCTTAGGAGCCTCTGCTATAAACATCCAATTAAACAGGCCCATTAATTGCCATGACACTGACTAGCTACCACCTCAATGAATTGTTGACCAAAGGCTTATCAGGAAAGTTCCACAGGCTGCTTTCATGTGATTTAATCATCGCTACCCTTTACCTTTATCTTTTCAAAGTAAACAAGGCCCATCTGGTCTTGATATGTTTTATGTAGGCAGCTGGGAGGCCGTTTATAATGAATAAATGCAAACCCGCAGATTTTCATCCCGGTGATTCGCTTATCAGTCACGGAGAATAGAGCGCCCTGCAGTTTTATTCATGTTGTTAAGGCTCCCGATCTCCATTTTCAAAGATCCTCTTTCACCTATATCCAGATGAAGTGAAGGGTCTGAACACAACATTATGTGTGTCTTATGTGTGCCGAAGGCAGGCAATATTTTTCTGAAAACCTTTCTCGCTGTGGCTCAAAGACAATTAACATTGTTGATCAATGTATTATCAACATTATCAGTTTTCTCAAATCTCCTAACTTTTCTAATATTTTTTTTTGCAAGTAATCAATTAGAAAAGAGCTGTGGAAGATAATTTTTTATATGATTACCCCTGCCAGCAATCCTTTCTAATTACCAAGACTAATTCTATGCATAAAAATAAACTCAGAAACAAACACCCACAATGTAAGAATGGTTGGAGATGAAGACGGAAATAGGAGCGATGGCAAAATTAACTTGTTTGAGTAGAGAAAGATTAACAACTATATTAATCTGTTTTAATGGAAGCCCCTTCTGGACTTTTTTGCTGAAAAAAGGAGGAAATTATGATAGAACACTTAGAGTGAAATAATAAAATATAAATTACATTTATAAATGCTGTTCAAAAGATCAGAAGTCACCTCTTTATATTTTTTTCCTTTTCTATTTTTACTTCCTTTCTTACCAATACGCCATTTCTTGATTTCTTTGTTTCTTTTGTAACATGTGCATTGTTTTGATCTTGTTAAAAATTCTCCAGTAAAAAATTATATTAAAAAAAACTAAAAGTGCTACATTATTGAAAGCAACAACAAGGTTAATTTTAAACCAGATATCCATGACAAAAGTAAAGGACGGGTGATAGTACTTCCTCTTGCCCAACAAGAGGAGGGAGAAAGTGGGGTAAGAATGAAATCTTCAACTCCTTAGGTACAGAACAATTGTGGACTTCAACTCCCAGAATTCCTCAGTCAGCATTGCTTAGCTGGGGAATTCTGGGAATTGAAGTCCACCCACCTTAAAGTTGTCAGGATTGCAACTTTAGGGTATACAGAAGTGTTCCTGAAACTTTTTCTCTCTCATGACCCTGACACTTTTTAAAATTAGGGAAGACCGCAGAAGCATTTCCCCCCTTATATATCAACATTTCCTGTATTAAAAATTAAAAACAACACATTTGTTGCTGCTACCAAATGCTGCTCACAAATGTTTCATAGGATTTTAAAAATTGTACTATTTTTTTTCAATTTAGTTTGCCAAACATTCTAACAGAAATGAATCTACTATTAAAATGAAACCAGGAGGATCCAAGAGTAAGAGACAAGAATACAGATGGTGCAATTTCAACATTTTATGTGAATTTTCCCCTTTTTATTCCAGAGAAGTGAAATAAAGGACAAAATTAGGGAGCTGGAAGCATCTTGGAAGTCACCTCATCCAGTTCATTTCCTCAAAACAGGTAGTCCTCCTATTACAACAGTTCGTTTAGTGACCATTCAAATTTACAACAGCACTGAAAAAAGTGACCTATGACCATTTTTCATACTTACAACCATCGCAGTATCCTCACAGTCCCATGATCGAAATTCAGACTCTTGGCAACCGACTCGTATTTATGACGTATTTATGACGGTCCTGGGGTTATGTGATCAGCTTTTGTGACTTCCTGACAAGCAAAGTCAGTGGGGAAGCTGCTTTCACTTACCGTAACAGCTGAGTTACTAACTTAACAGCTCCAGCGATTCACTTAACAACTCTGGCAAGATAGATCGTAAAATGGGGCAAAGCTCCCTTAACAAATGTCTCACTTAGCAACAGAAACTTTGGGCACAATTGTGGTCGTTAAGTCAAGGCCTACTTGTACAGACTCTATACTGGTTTCTCCGGTGCAAAGAACTTTGCTGAAGAGTTTCCAACGAATTATATTATATTAGAATTCTTTTATTGGCCAAGTGTGATTGGACACACACAGAATGTGTCTTTGGTGCAAATGCTCTCAGTATACATAAAAGAAAAGATATGTTCATCAAGAGTCAAAAGGTAGAAGACTTAATAGTCATAGGGTACAATAAGCAATCAAATCATACTAGGAAACAGTCACTATAAATCGTAAGGATACAAGCGACAAAGTTACCATCATACAGTCACAAGCGGGAGGGGATGGGTGATAAGGAGTGAGGAGAAGATTAATAGCAGTAGTAATGCAGACTTTGTAAATAGTTAGACAGTGTTGAGGGGATTATTTGTTTAGCAGAATGATGGCGTTCGGGGAAAAAAAACCTCTCCTTGTGTCTAGCTGTTCTCGCGTGCAGTGCTCTATACAAGTGTCGTATCCATCCTGGCTCCTAACAATTTCACGGACTCGTCCCTATAGATAATACTGAAAGGAAAGAAAAAGGAGAGCTCACTATCCCCAGAGTTAACCTGCTCCATTGTTGAACAATTCTTACCAGTAAGAAGGTTTTCCAAAGATTAGTGTTTCTTTGCAACGTTCACCCACTTATTTCCCTGGCCCAGCAGAGGAAATCTATACTTGATCTTTCATGCAGTAACTCTCCCTGCTGAGTGTTTTCTTAAATGACAGGCTGTTAACCTGGTTGCTATTAGGAAGACAACTCATGCAACATGAATAAAGTATGCAGCCAGAGAATCTTATACTTTGCCTTGCCTAAGACCCCTCCGACTTAACGTTGAAGTAGTTCTCCATTTACGACCATAGCTGAGCTTAAAATCTGCATTGCTAAGCAAGGCAGTTAAGTGAATTGGGTCCTATTTTCCCTTTTTTCCCCCCACAGTTGTTAAGTGAATCACTGCAGTTGTTAAGTGAACCATGCAGTCGTTAAGCAAATCTGGCTTTTCCCCCGTTGACTTTGCTTGTCAGAAGCTGGCTAGGAAAGACACAGATGGTGATCTCACAACCTTGGGACGGTAAAATTGTCAGAAGTACCTGCCAAGTGTCCAAATTTTGATCCCATGACCGTGGGGATGCTGCAAGTGTGGCAAGTGTGAAAAACGGCCATAACTCACTTTTTTTCCAGTGCCATTGTAACGTCAAACGGTCACTAAACCAGTGGTTTTAAGTCGAGGACTACCTGCACCCCCCAAAACATAAATCTCTCAAGCATCTTGGGACTTCTTTTCTGGCTTCCAAATGATTTGTAATATTATGAAGTTGCCCAAACAAAAGTAGCAAAGACAAAGATAGAAATCTGATGGGCAGGAGATCAGCTTTTGCAGATGCATCCTTGAATGTGTACATTAATGCTTGGAAACCTTTCAACATAAACTGGGAACGATGAGCCAAAGGGAGAAAAAAAACAGAAGAGATTTTGTTCCAGGACTGGAAGATACTGTAGCAATTTCACTAAGTCTGGATGATCTGAGAAATTTCACCAACTGTATTTTGATAACTTTCGCTCCAGGCGTGCAATTTATCTTTCTTCTTAAAACTTTTTGTGATTACATCAATCACATTTTAATACTGGCAGAATCACTTTTGATCGCAGCAGGACTTAAGTCTGATAAATTGATACTATGATACTAAGCTGGCAGGAATAGCTAACACCCAAGAAGATAGATAGGCTCAAGATCCAGATGGATCTTGACAGACTAGAACACTGGGCCATCTCTAACAAAATGAAATTCAATGTAGAGAAAAGTAAAGTCCTACACTTAGGCAAGAAAAATCAAAAGTACACATATAGACTGGGTAAAACCAGGCTCAATAGCAGGAACTGTGAGAGGGATCTTGGAGTCTTAGCGGACAACCAGCTAAATAGGAGCCAGCCGTGTGCAGCCGCCACCAAAAAAGCTAATGCAATCCTACTTTGTATTAACAGAGGGATACAGTCAAGATCAAGGGAAGTACTAATACCACTCTAAAAGCCTTAGTAAGACCACACCTAGAGTACTGCATCCAGTTTTGGTCACCACATTATAAAAAAGATGTTGAGACTCTAGAAAAAGTATAGAGAAGAGGAACCAGGATGATTAGGGGACTGGAGACTAAAATATACAAAGAACAGTTACAGGAACTGGGCTTGGCTTGTCTAGTAAAGAGAAGGACCAGGGGAGACATGATAGCAGTATTCCAATATTTGAGGGGCTGCCACAGGGAGGAAGGGGTCAAGCTATTTTCTAAAGGTCCTGTAGGCCAGACAAGGAATAATGGATGGAAACTGAACAAGGAGAGATTTAACCTGGAAAAAAGGAGAAACTTTCTGACAGTGAGAACAATCAACCAATGGAACAGCTTGCCCTTGGAAGTTGTGGGAGCGCCATTAGTTGAGATTTTCAATAAGAGATTGGACTGCCATTTGTCAGAAATGGTGTAGGGTCTCCCGCTTGGGCAGGGGGTCGGACTAGATGACCTACAAGGTCCCTTCCAACTCTGATTATCTGTAAATTGGGCCTGATGATTTAAATAGCTGCCACAATCAAATAAGACATCAAAATAGGGTTTCCTATTTGTCCTCAGGTGTTCCATTCAGACAGCATCTCCAGTATGGCGTAGTGGTTAAGGCTAAAACCATGAAAATCCAGATTCATACGCACCCTTAATTTCCAATCTATTCCACAGGGTTATCATGGGGGAAAAGAGAGAAGGGAATGCCATGTACATCAGGATGAGCGTTTAAGGGGGAAAAGGTGGAATATAAATGTAACAAGCAAAAAAAAAAAAATAGAATTTAGATCATCTGATGCATGTGCAATCTGCAAACCAAAATGAATACCAACAAAAGTTATCTTGATTTCTGATGCCTTCAGCAATTCAAGTGAATGGACCATAAACATGGATTCCTTTCATCTGGACTGGTGAAGTGAAAGTCCACCAAGGAAACAATCCTAGTTTAAAATTTAGGACAGTTGATGAATTACCAAGGCAATCTGAGCCCTCAAACTCAATAGACTGGAGCATCTGAAGGCCTCTTGTCCTTTTATTTATCTCTGGAAACAATTGGTTGTCCAGTCTCGTGTGCCTCCAAGCTGGGGATTTTTATAAGAGAGGCTCCGAAACATTTGGTGGGACATTATAGTACAGTAAATAATTAATACAGTAGATGTGCAATACATAACTACAGGTCTATCTGTGATGCAGTAGCAGGACTATTTCCTGATATACCCAAGTATATGGGTCATGTCCTTCTTCTGTTCAAAAAATAATATGGATCACATCTGTATTATGAGTCTCTATCTAGCAATTAAGCATTTTTTTTGTTGAAAAGAATGAGTAAGTTATTGATTACTCAGAGTTTTGCCCAGGAATATCCTACCCATAGGAAGCTATCCCAAAAGATCCTGGATCCCAGTCTCTCTTCAGATGCAATCCAGACCCACTTACCCCTACCACTCGTTTACTGTCTTCAAAGTTAGCCAACAGAACTGACATTTAAAGGCTTACCTGGAGAATGTCACACAATCTGCAGTCTTAACCAGCTTGATTTTTAGATGAATAAATATGGCTTGAGCATCCTGCTACTTTGGGGTCCACTCCTGTCATCAACGGTGAGGAGAATTTTGCAAGCTCCCTTCTTCTGTCTTTTCCTGGCAGGTTTCCCACTTCTTTGTGCATTTGCTTGCCCTTACACTCACACCCTCTCTGCTGCAGACTCTCTTCCGTACTGGCTTCCTCAGTGCTGTAGCACTATATCTCTGCTTCCTCTCTGCCAGAAGAAGAGAAACTGAGCAGCTCCAAGCTGATCCCAGTTAAAGGGCCAGGACATCTGCATAACTCTGCTAACAGGGAGGAGGAGGCAGCTATTTCACAGCAAGTGCTAGTTTGCCTTTATCCAGATGAGGAAGTACACCTGTCAGAATTGGGGGGGTGGGGGGGAAACAGGAAGGAAGTCTTTGAAAGGCATCTGGACTACAGAAAAACTCCCCCTCCCCCGCCTCCAAATTACAGGTAGTCCTTAACTTATGACCACAACTGAGCCCAAAGCCAAGCGAGGCATTTGCCCCACTTTCTTGCCACATTTGTTAAGTGAGTCACTGCAGTTGTTAAGTGAATCTGGCTTTTGTGAATTTGCTTGTCAGGAAGTTGCAAAAGGGGATTGTGTGACCCCCGGAACACTGCAATTGTCATAAATATGAATCGATCGATCACATGACCACATATTTATGACAATTGCAACGGTCATGAGAAAAGCAGTCATAAGTCACTTTTTTTCAGTGCAGTTGTAACTTTGAATAGTCACTAAACAAACTGTTGTAAGTCAAGGACTATCTGTCCACAATTTGGACCCAAATCCCAATTTTACCTCCAAACAAGGTAGACCTTGTGTCTGGAATCGTCCATGCTTGTTTGTTCAAAAGATGCAAAGTTGATTTACGTGCAACCTTCCAGTGTAGTTTCTGCTAACTCAAGGAAAAGCAGCAAGCAATAGGTCTTGGAACTGGAGGAAAGTCCAAAATGTTAAAAAGGAGAGATCTAAGTAATTGCAGGCACTGCATACCAAACATTCTTCTTTATCCAAAGAGGAAATGAAAACAGGAATCTTATTTTCAGCTTTATAGACAAGACTCTTCTGACTCCTTACCACGTTGATCACTTTACTCCTCAGTAGACAGCTCAGTTTAAACACGAGCAACTTGCAATTGTGGTCAGAAGTCAGAATCTTGCAATAGCAATAAAATGGTTTCCCATCCTTACAGGGTAATGCTTCATGCACATCTATTGGTTCAAATTATTGAAAAAAATTATGTATGCATGTATGTATGTATGTGAATAGATAGATAGATGATAGATAGAAGATATACATAATGATAGAGGATAGAAGATATAGATCAGGGGTCTTCCAACTTGACAGCTTTAAGGCTTGTGGACTTCAACTCCCAGAATTCCCCCTCCTGTCATGTTAGCTCAGGAATTCTGGGAGTTGAAGTCCACAAGTCTTAAACTTGCCAAGTTTGAAGACTGCTGCCATAGACATTGAAGATTGGTAGACTTCAGCTCCCAGAATTCCTCTTCCAGTCATGTTAGCTCAGGAATTCTGGAAGTCCACCAGTCTTAAACTTGCCAAGTTTGAAGACTGCTGCCATAGACATTAAAGATTGGTAGACTTCAACTCCCAGAATTCCTCTTCCAGTCATGTTAGCTCAGAAATTCTGGGAGTTGAAGTCCACAAGTCTTAAACTTGCCAAGTTTGAAGACTCCTGCGATAGACATTGAAGATTGGTGGACTTCAACTCCCAGAATTCCTCTTCCAGTCATGTTAGCTCAGGAATTCTGGGAGTTGAAGTCCACCAGTCTTAAACTTGCCAAGTTTGAAGACTCCTGCCATAGACATTGAAAATTGGTAGACTTCAACTCCCAGAATTCCTCTTCCAGTCATGTTAGCTCAGGAACTCTGGGAGTTGAAGTCCACCAGTCTTAAACTTGCCAGCTTTGAAGACCCTTGATATAGATGATATAGAAGATATAAATGATTAATAGACATATAGACAGACATATAAAGATAGATGATAGACAGACAGATGATGGAGAGACATAGATGATAGACAGATAGGATAGATAGACGGACAGACAGACCCCACACCCTGTGCTAAGCATAGTATCTGTACAGCTGTTTAATAATCTACTTCTTGGTAGAACTACATTCCGTTTTTTTCTCCCTTCAGGATTCCTCTCCTTGAATGGTGAGCTAAACACTAAAGCTTCTGCCCTACCTGGATAAGAGTGGGCCTTCCTAACGGGACCTATTTGGGCTGCAAAACATCTGGACAACCACAAGGCTGTACAGAAAAATGCCATGCTTGGCTGTCAGCCTGAAGCTCGCCTGGACGTTTGCAGCCAAAATAGAGTGGACCTGCTTAAACAATGACATATCCAGTGGTGGAACTTCAACTCCTCCCATTCCTTATCTTGCTTGCTCCAGGCACTTTCCTACATCCTGACTCCAGTCCTGGGGCCAAGCCAAGGGCAAAGTTGCCAGCATCAATAAAACACAAGAGGTATATCGCAAGAATAGTGTACTTTTTATTGAGGAAAACAAACCACTGCTACTGTCTTCTGCAAGCTGGACTTGCGCAGCTGCCTGTAGAGGCAGCCCTCAATTTGCACACATTTGTTTAGTGACCGTTTCAAGTTACAATCCCACTGAAGTGACTCGTGACCATTTTTCACCCTTAGAAATGTTGCAGCGTTCTGCCGTGATCGAAATTCAGATGCTTGACAACTGACCAAGGGGAGACAGGATAGCGGTCTTCCAAGATTTGAGGGGCTGCCACAGAGAGGAAAGGGTCAATCTATTTTCCAAGGCACCCGAAGGTCAGACAAGGAATAATGGATGGAAACTGAACAAGGAGAGATTCAATCTGGAAATAAGGAGAAACTTTCTGACAGAGAGAACAATCAACCCATGGAACAGAAGTTGCCTTCAGAAGTTGTGGGAGCGCCATCACTTGAGACTTTCAAGAAGAGATTGGACTGCCATTTGTCAGAAATGGTGTAGGGTCTCCCGCTTGGGCGGGGTGGGGTTTGGACTAGATCAGTGGCCCCCAACCTTTTTTGAACCAGGGACCGGTTTCACGATTATTTATTCTTCCACGGACCGGTACCTGAGTAACGTGAGACTCCACCGCCATCGGGACGGCTCTTCATTCGAAGCCGCACCCCCCCATTCGACGAAACTAAGGCGCGAGCACCCAAACGCCACTTTCCAACTGAAAACCCGGAAGCACTTTCCAAATGAAAACCCGGAAGCAACCGAAAACCCGGAAGCACCGTCGAAACAAGATGGCAGCACCCAAGCTTTGCGGCCCAGTAAAAAATGATCCATGGACCGGTACCGGGGACCGGTGGTTGGGGACCCCTGGACTAGATGACCTATAAGGTCCCTTCCAACTGTGATTATCTGTTATCTGTTATCTGACTTGTATTTATGACGGTTGCAGTGTCCTGGGGTCATGTGATCCCCTTTTGCGACCTTCTGACAAGCAAGATCAATGGGCAATCCAGGTTTGCTCAACAACCGTGTTACGAGCTTAACAACTGCATTGATTCACTTAACAACTGTGGTAAGAAAGGTCAGAAAATAGCAAAACTCACTTAACAAACATTGCTGGAAGTTTTCAAGAAGAGACTGGACAGCCACCTGTCAGAAATGGTATAGGGTCTCCTGCTTCAGCAAGGGGTCCTTTCCGACTCTGTTTTTCTCTTCTTCTATAGTTGAGCTTGGACTCTACGTGGACAAGGTTAACCACCAGTTCTCATTTCTCAGGGTAGTTTACATCCCTGGGGATTTGGGGTTATCTTGATTTCTCCTTTCCTTGTAAATGTGGGCACGTGACATATTTGTGTGGGCTGTTATTGTTGCTATTATCCTGTATCTTGTTCAGTGGTGCATTGAAATCATCTTACAAAAGATAAAATGCAATCAAAAGCATAAACAAACAGAATCTGATAAAGTTACCAAGACACTTAAAAGCCCTGGATGTAGACAGAAAGCCATATAAAAATGTATCAGATTTCAGGGAAGTATCAGTCATTGTGGAGGAAAAAATGCCTTTGTGCAGCCATTAGATTACAGCAGAGGTGGGTATTCAGCAGGTTCTGACCAGTTCTGGAGAACCGGTAGCGGAAATTTTGAGTAGTTCAGAGAACCGGCAAATATCACCTCTGACTGGCCCCGCCCCCATCTCTTCTCCGCCTCCCGAGTCCCAACTGCTTGGCTGGGTCTTCTTTGGTTGCCCTGCACAGGAGAACGGAGCTGGAAAGCTGGTGAATGGGGTGGGGAGGGAATGGGGATTTCGCAGTATCCTTCCCCTGACACGCCCACCAAGCCACACCCACAGAATGGCTAGTAAACAATTTTTGAATCCCACAACTGGATTACACTATAGCTCTAGGCCAAATTCCATATTATACTAGTGAACCTAGTGGTGAAGGTGCTGGCCTAGAAACAGGAGATTGTGAATTCTAGCTTTTTTTAGGCAACCTTGGGCCAGAAGTTCTCTCTCTGCTCAGAATTACAGATAGTCCTTGGCTTACAACCATTTGTTTAGTGACCAAAGTTACAAAAGCATTGAAAAATGTGACCTACCATATAACCATTGCACCATTCCTGTGGTCATGGGATTAAAATTTGGATGCTTGTCAACTGGCCTGGATTTTAAGACCGTTAGCGTGTTCTGGGGTTGGACGATCACTTTTGCGACTTTTCGACAAGCAAAAATCATTGGGGAAGCAACTTTCATTTAACAACTGCGTTACTAACTTAACAACTGCAGTCATTCACTTAACAACTGGCAAAAAATAAGTCATCAAATGGGGCAAAGACTCACTAAACATCTGTCTCGCTTTTGCAAATTAAAACACTTTATTCCTCTTCGTTTATATTGAGAAAATGCAAATTCCACGGGATCACGATCCAAAATATAGAGCAACATTTTATCCCACAAAACATCAGCATTCTACTTTCTCAAACATTTTGAGGCCAAATCTGGAATTGTATATGTTGATAAAAAAAAAGACATGGCCTTTCCAACAGCAGGGCATGGGTGTTCTCTGTGGATTTTTAATACATAGATGTTTTGAAGTTGCTCTAACAACTCTAATCTTGCATAGAAATATTAAACAGTAGAAGGTGCAAAATGACAAGGATCTGTTAATCCACAGACTGCCCAAAGGAAATAAGATGTTCTACTGGAAATACATGACTTGCTGTCTGAAAGCTGCTTTTCCAAAGGCAACTAGACTTTGTTTTTCTTATTTTCTTTTCTTTTCGAACGGAAGCTTCTCGGATAAGAAGCAAAACATCTTCAAAGACGACGGAAAAAAGTCCAGTTGCTTTTTAAAAAGCACCTTTGGGAAAAACATGACTGAGTTCACTGAGAACATTTACAGACATAATATTGACTGCTATAATACCAGTTAAGTATCAAATGAGAGTCTTGTAGCAATTAAGTGAGAAAATAATCTGAATAGTAGCATAAAACATGCTCATCCAAGGAACCAGGTAGTTTTGTCCCACTCCAGGAAAACAATACAGTCACTCTCTTTCAACACAACCTCACAGGGTTGTGAGAAAAACAGAAGGAAAGAAGATAGAATAGAATAGAATTCTTTATTGGCCAAGTGTGATTGGACACACAAGGAATTTGTCTTGGTATATATAAAAGAAAAGATACATTTATTAAGAATCAAGAATCATAACGTACAACACTTAATGATAGTCATAGGGTACAATCAACAATCAAATCATACTAGGAAAACAGTCAATATAAATCATAAGGATACAAGCAACAAAGTTACAGTCCTACAATCACAACTGGGAAGGGATGGGTGATAAGGAGTGATGAGAAGATTAACAGTAATAGCAGTGTAAATAGTTGAACAGTGTTGAGGGAATTATTTGTTTATCAGGGTGATGGCTTTCAGGGAAAAAACTGTCCTTGTGTCTAATTGTTCTGGTGTGCAGTGCTCTACAGCCCCGTTTTGAGGGAAGGAGTTGAAACAGTTTATGTCTGGGATGTGAGGGGTCTGTAAATATTTTCACAGCCCTCTTTTTGACTCGTGCAGTACACAGGTCTTCGATTGAAGGCAGGTGGGTAGTAATTGTTTTTTCTGCAGTCCAAATTATCCTCTGAAGTCTGTGTCTGTCCTGTTGGGTTGCAGAAACAAACCATACAGTTATAGAGGTGCAGATGACAGACTCAATCATTCCTCTGTAGAACTGGATCAGCAGCTCCTTGGGCAGTTTGAGCTTTCTGAGTTGGCGCAGAAAGAACATTCTTCGTTGTGCTTTTTTGATGTATTTGAAGTTAGGATACGATTTTGAGTTATTTACAAAAATAAAGCAGGGATGTAATTATGACCAAAATAATTCTCTTCACAAGGCAGTAAGAGGCACAAAAGACTTAACAGTACAAGAGAAGGAAAAACCGGTGTATGTGAGAAGGAAAAAGGACAAAGACAAATGGGGCACATTGGGATGGGTAGAGAGCCAGGATCGAGTTGGGGTGGAGAGCAAAAAACTATACTAACCAGCTATTGAAGATTGTGTGAGGGGGGAAAGGCTAGGAAAAGCAGTGTTGCATTCTGATCACCTGGCTGAAAGCGGCACCAAAACTGCAAAAGTAGCAGCAAAAGGCAGGGGCAACAGGCTGGGGTTGGGAAGAGCCTACAGCACCCAGTATTCCATCCAAGTACTAACCAGGCCTGACCTGCTTAGCTTCCGAGATCAGACGAGATCGGGCGTGTTCAGGGTAG
>NW_020769562.1:305025-325814 GCF_900518735.1 Pseudonaja textilis
AGAATCTCATCTGCCATCATCAGGCTTCTGTATAGTGTTCAACTGTGTTCATCAGATGAACACTATACAGAAGCCTGATGATGGCAGATGAGATTCTGCCGAAACGTTGCTACAACTTTAAAAGCACAACTACAATGACCTGGGAAAATACCCGAACAAAGCTGAATACCATACATGTAAGTACCCACGAAAACTTAAAGAGAGAGAGAGAGAGAGAGAGATAATTAGTACATTGGATTTCCAATTACTGTAAAGCTTTAAACCTTGCCCTTTTTTTTTCACCTTTTCCTTACTTCCCAAAAAGTTTATTAAGCGCAGAATATTGGAAGACTTTATAGGTTTTTTGTATGTAGAATGAAAATGTGGGTGGGATGAGGGTCAGGTGATCACCACTTGTGACCTTCTCAGCCAGCTTTTGACCAGTAAAATCAATGGGAGTCGCTGGGTGTATTTAATACCTGAGATTTATTTACAACCGAAGCGATTTGTTTAACATACATGGCACAAGTCATAAAGTTGAGCTCAAGTCACTTAACCGCCTTGCTCGGCAACAGAAGTTCTGGTTCCAAATTTGGTCGTAAGTCGAGGATTACCTGTAATCATTTCGTATTTGGATGGGAGAACACACAATTGTAAGCTATAGACTGGAAAATTAAAAACAAACAAACCTAAATGGGGGCAGTAGGAACCCAGGCATGCTTTTTTGTTGTCATAAAAGTTAATTGTGTGTATCTGGGATACCGGTACGAGTCAAGATTGACTCAAAGGAGTCTTTAAACCAGTCTTCTTTAAAAAGGGGAAGTTTAAGATGTGCGGATTTCAACTCCTAGAATTCTCCAGCCGGATAGTCCACGTACCTTAAAGCTACCAAGTTTGAAAAACCACCATTTTAAACAAAAAAGTGTATCAGTGAGGGGTTCTTGGTGCTCTTAAGAGCTTCCTTGTTTTCTTGCAGATGTTTCATTACACAACGAAGTAACATCATCAGTGCTAGTAAGGAGTGTTTAAGAAGAGACCTTTTGGGGTGAAACGTTACTCCCTTCTAGTACTGGTGATGTTACCTAGTTAGGGTAATGAAACATCTGCAAGCAAGCTCAGAGAGCACCGAAGACCCCTAGTTTCATCCCTGAGCTATAAATATTTTCCTTTAAAGTGTACATGTATATCTCGGATCCTGATTCCCATAGGGAAATTTTCTCCCAGGTATACTATGCATCCAGGGGTGGGCTTCAAATTATTTAACAACTGGTTCTCTGCCTGGTTGCTGGGTGGGTGTGGCCTAGTCGGTCTTGTGCATCACCCTGGGAGCAAAAACAGGGCCGCAGGGGGGCTGTTTGCACCCTCCCTGGGCTCTTAAGGCTTTCCGGAGGCCGGAAACATGCTCATTTCCGGCCTTCCGGATCCTTCGGGGGGGCCCGTTTTTCACCCTTCCCGAGTCTCCACACAGGCCCTGCACTTAACTTGGGTTCCAAAACGGGCCACATAAGGACTTGTGGGGCTGGGCCAGCCAGTCATTAGAACTACCAGTTCACCAAACCAGATGCAAAATTAACTTCCGGTTCGGCCAAACTGGAGTGAACCGGCTGAAGCCCACCCTTTTCTGTACATCTCATTTGATGAAATCTTGCTCACAGGGAACTTTTCCGAGATTCCTTTTTCCCTGCTGATGGAAAAGGAGAAAAAGCATTTTTGTATTTCGCTTGGCAAAGGAGGTGTGTGATTTATTGTGCTGCAAAATATAGGAATAGAGCTTCAATAGCTTAATATTTTTGGCAGCAGTTACACTAGCTGGGGAATTCTGGGAAATGAAGCCTTTGTATTTGCAGGGAGGAGTGAATCAAGCCTTTTTGTGTGTGTCTGTGAGTCATAATGTACTTTATTGGGTTTCATTGAATTCAGTTGGGGCTTATAAACAAACCATGGGTTATAATTTACCAGCACTTGCATAATATTCTGCTTTGATAAGTTTTAACTTTGTTTAAATCTTACTGTGGCTTGATAACACTGAGCAAAGTTGGTGTAAGGACCTGCCTCTGCTGGTCCCTCAGGAAAGCCAAACTACATTGAGTTGAATTAAAAAGTACTTTTATTGAGAGAAAGTGGTTGCAGTAAATTCAGGAAGAATCTGAAGGTCCCACACAAAGCGCAAAGCAATTCTTCCGTTTCCCCAAAACCCAACCCAATATTCCTCCTGACCAATCCATCGGATGCCACAAGAATGTTTTGAGAACATTGAGGTGCTAGGCAAGATAACAGGTCAATCTCGGGGCACCATGGCCTTGGAACCAGGCTGGAACTGGAAGACAGTTCCAGCCTCCTTAATTCCAAGCGGTTACAGCAAAAGGAAAAGCACAAGAAAAATGCTAGCACGCCTCCCCCGCTCCCTTCTGCTTTCCAACGGAAGGGCAGGACAAGATGGTGACCTGACCGTTGGTTAGTTTATATTTTGGAGTCGTGTGTGAGCCCAGCTGAGGAGTCTTTGCAAAGCTCAAAAGTATTGCGTGAATGTACTCCCTGAGAACTTCAAGGCCATAGGCAATTGCTTCACCTCTTTAAATCTTGTTAAATGCAATTTGTGCTATGATTAGATTCAGGGAAGATATCCTTCAGGGTCATTTGGTTCCTTTTTGCTACAAGCCTAATACAAACCCACAAAGGACAGTTTGGAGACATGATTTATGGCATGGTACCAGTAGTCCTCTACTTACGACCACAATTGAGCCCAAAATTTATGTTGCCAAGTGAGACATGAAGTGAGCTTTGCCCCCATTTTATGACTTCTTGTCACAGTTGTTAAGTGAATCACAGCAGTTGTTAAATTAGTAACACGGTGGTTAAGTGGATTTGGCTTCCCCATTGACTTCACATGTCAGAAGGGTGCAAAAGGGCATCACACGACCCCAGGAATACAGCAGCGGTCATAAGTGCAAAACAATTGCCAAGTCTCTGAATTTTGATCACATGACCCATGGGGATGCTGCAAAGGTTGTAACTGAAAAAAGGCCATAAGGTCACTTTTTTCAGTGCCATTGTAACTTTGAACAGTCACTAAATTAACTGTTGTATGTCAAGGACTACTTGTTTAATGACATCTATCTGAAGTTATAGCGACACTGAAAAAAGTGATTTACGACGGCTTTTCACATGACTGTTGCAGCATTTCTCCTCCCCCTCCCCCCGTCACCTGATCAAAATTTGGCTGCTTGGCATATTTATGACCGTCAGTGTCCTGAGGTCACATAATTGTGATGAGTACAGTCAACAGGGAAGTTGCACTTTAATAATAGTGTTACTCACTTAACTGTAGTAATTAACAACTGTGGCAAGAAGGGTTGCAAAACGGGACTAAACTCACTTCACAAATGTTTGATTTAGCGACAAATGTTAGGCTCAAATCATAAGTCGAGGACCACCTGAACAATGCGCATACAGGTAATCCTCCACTTATGACAAGTTACTCAGCAGCCCTTTGAAAAAGGGGGCAAAACAGGTCCATTGGATTGCATCAGTTTTGGCGGTAACCTGTTTTATGACCATAACGACTTAATGATCGTGACAGACAGGTCCCATTAGAGTTGTAAATCGAGGACTCAGTGTACTTAGTTAACAGTGGCTTCTTCAAACTGGTTTTTGAATTTTTAATTTTTTTTATGACAAAACAACAAATAAAACCTTTCAATTGTACAATGTGTCAGTTTGCTATATCATGTATGCTATATTTATAATCCTTTCCTCTTAAATTTACATTATTATATTCTGATCAACATTCTATATCATATTATATCATTATTATAATGTCATTAAAGTTTTAATTTCAGTTCCAGGCTATTTTTAAAAGCAAATCTCAACTCTTAGTAAATTATATTCATATTGTAACTTATTCAAGAATAATCAATTATAATATATCTCTACTATTACAGTATACTTCAATTTCTTACTCTTCTATCTAGCCATTGATAAAATAAATCCCGGATCTTATAATCCTCCTTTTTTTCCTGCGCTCCAATTGGTAATGTTAATCTACTCATTTCTGCATATTACATTATTTTCTTAATCTCCTCCTCCTCCATCGGAATTTTATCATTTTTCCAATTTTGAGCAAATACAATTCTAGCTGCAGTTAAAACATTAATACTCAAATATGTTATTTCATTGCTATAACCTTCAGGTAAAATCCCCAATAAAAATATCTCTGGATCGAATCACGTTTTTGATGTGCAAACTTAGTTAGTCCCTGGAGAATAACTATGTTGGAAATATAGACCTGTTTTGATGAGATCTAAAACGCAGAGCTCCCTTCAGACTCTTAGAAAAACTGGTTGGTTCTCATTATCTGGAGTTAAGCCTCAGCCCCCCTAAAGCCTCTTTGGGATTTTAAACCACAGGAGAGTAAAAACGAATGAGACCAAAGGGGCTTTGTTAAGGCAGTTTCCCTCAACCCAGCATTGCTGCAGATCCAGTGTAATTACAACGACCTCGTTGGCAAAGGAGCCTCAAAAGGCCAGTGGACTTTTCTTAGTTTTTTTCCTTGGAAACATTTCACTTCTCATCAAGGAAGCTTCTTCCGTTCTGATAGAATGGCGGGGAAATGGAAGGATGTATATGATTTACAGTCATCTGGCCCTTAGGTGAATGGGAGCTGTAGTCCAGCTATTCAGAGAATAAAAAGCAGATTATAAAGGAGGCAACTCTGGAAGCAGGCTAGAGACAAAACTGTTCAGGAAAGTGTTTTTGTGAATGCAGCCTTTTATTTGCAGTCACATAGAATGGGATGGGGGGGGTATCTCGCAGATTGTTGAAGGTTCCACTGTTTTCAGAGGAAAATGACTCTTTGTGCATGCACAAGAGAGGCGTGTCCACCTCTTCCCAATTTGCTTGTGTGTGCAATTAGCAGCATGTATACAATCTCATTTAAAATCCTGTAGGCTTGCTGGTTGGTTGAAAAAGGCTTCTAGGGTGGTTTAGATCAGGGGTCTCCAACACTTTGGCAACTTTAAGATTTGTGGCTGAGGAATTCTGGGAGTTGAAGTCCACAAGTCTTAAAGTTGCTAAGGTTGGAGACCCCCTGATCTAGATCATGGTTGTCCCAAAGGTGTTTTGTTTTTCCAAGAGGTAACTGGCTTTGAAGACCTTTTGCTTCCTCAGCTCTGACTGGATGGTGAGGAATGGAAGGATTTCTATCCCTTGCAGACAGCTGGTCATTTGCAAGGAATATAATAACTCTGCAAGGAGTATACACCCTTCCATTCCCCACCATCCAGTCAGAGCTGAAGAAGCTTCGTGGATGAGAAGCGAAAGGTCTTCAAAAAACAAATGCAGAAAGTCCAGCGGCCTCTTTGGGTCAAGTGAAGGACAGCAAAGCAAAGCCAGATCTGAAGTTTGGGGTGCCAAATTCCCCAAGTGTAATTTCCTCCCTCCCAAGAGTCTTTACCCCCTCCACCCCCCCTCCTTCCACATTTGTCCAATCACATTGAAACCAGATGTTTTGGGAATGGTTGTCCTTGGTATGCAGCTGCGTTCTGTCATAACTGGCTGTCCTTGAAGTCTTATCTCTGGCCGCCATGGTGAATAGTAGAGTTCTCCTCACCCTCCCCAATCCGTTTTCCTCCCGCCTCTCCCCCAGGGAGGCAAAGGAAAGAGAGCGCGTGAGGAGGCAGCTCTGCCATTCCCATCTCTTGCCCAGGTAGTCCTCGACTTTAATGACCACCATGGAGCCCAACGTTTCTGTGGTGAAGTGAGGTGTATTTTTGTGAATTTCGCCTCATGGGACAACCTTCCTTGCCTCGGTTGTTAAGGGAATCCCTGCAGTTGATAAGTTGGTGAGCCGGTTGTTAGAGTGAATCCGGCTTCCCCCATGACATGAGGCAGCTCCGGTGGCCTAGAGGTAGAGCCCTTGCCTCACAATCAGGAGGCTGCGAGTTCAAGCCTAGATAGAGGCTAATCATTCGGAATAGACTCTCCTGCTCGAGCAGGGGGCCGGACTAGATGACCCTCAAGGTACCTTCCAACTCTGTTGTTCTATGATCCCATGACCTCAGGACACAGCAACGGTCATAAACATGAACCGGTTGCCAGGTTTCTGAATTTTGATCACATGATTGTGGGGATCCCGGAAATGTAGCTGAAAAAGTTATCATAAGTCACTTTTTTTCAGTTCTGCTGTTGAAACTTTGAACCATCACTAAGCGAACTGTTGTAAGTCGAGGACTACTTGTACTTTGCAAGATTTATCTGTGGATGATTTTGGGGGTGGAGGGGTGGGTTCTTTTGGTCTTTTCAACCATTGATAGATAAAAGGCAGAAGATGCAAACAACTCACGGAGCAGGAATATTAGGAAATGATTTCCTAGGTGTCTCTGCGTGTGTCATAAACTCTCCTCTTCTCTCTCTTCTCTTCTGATATTTGCAGAACAAGACTTTGAAAAATGGGGAGACCTAGGAAAACCTCTGACTCTGCTGCATCTCCCCGCCCAGCTGCTAAAGCCCCCAAGGCAGGTCCGGGAGCTCCTCGGTCATTGGCCACCTCCAGGACCGTCCCTGCGACCAGTGCAAAACCAACGGCTACGGTTCCTAAGAGTGGGAGCGGCAGAGGGACAGCCCCAGAGAAGGCTTCCTATTCCAGAAAGCCTAGAGGAGCAGGGGAGAGCGCCCAGCCCAGGCCTGCGACGGCTTCTGATGGCCGACGTGGAGGTCCAAGGAAGAGCGATGGAGGAGCAGTCAAGAGCCCCGCGGCGTCGGGTGGAGTCAATCCTCCTGCTACTTCCGATGCCGCGAGCAAAGCCCAAGGCAAAGCAAAGGGTTTGCCTCCTGCACCCCTCTCCTCTGAAAAAGTGGCTGAGGTCGAGAGGGAAACCCGGGGCCAGTGGAGGAACCCCGAATGGCACAAGTGGCGCGAGAACCGCATCACGGCCTCCATCGCTCCCAGGATCTCCAACAGCAAGTTTGTGAACGGCCGGACCTCGGAAGTGCCTCAGTCGTACCTGAAGGAGGTGGTGAGATCAGGCTCCAAGGTTCATACCCCGGCCATGAATTGGGGAATCCGCAACGAGAAGAAGGCAGTGCAAGCTTACGAAGCCCTCAAGTCCAGCACGGCCAAGAAGCCAGTGAAGGTGAAAGACTGCGGCCTCTTCGTTGACAAAGACAAACCCTGGCTGGCTGGCAGCCCCGATGGCATTGTCCAAGATGCGAACACCGGCAAGGATCTTCGTCTCTTGGAGGTGAAGTGCCCTTACAAACACAGAAATAAGACGGTGGCCGAAGCGTGCCGAGACAATACCTTCTGCCTGGAAAAGGAAGGCAGTTCCTACTCGTTGAAGAAAACGCATCCCTATTATACCCAGGTTCAGTGCCAGATGGGAGTTTCCGGCTTGGACAAAACTGATTTTGTCGTTCACACCAACAAAGAAACCGCAATTGCCCCGGTGGATTTCGACCCGGTTTTCTGGAAGCAAACGGTCCCCAAACTGGAGAAGTTCTACACGGATGCCGTGGTCCCTTATCTGGAAGAGAAGAACCTTTCTGCTGTCTGGGCCAATGAAGAGTGAAGCTGTGGGAAGTTTGAGATATTTTTTTCTTCTCTTTTTTTTTTTTTCTTCAGAAGATGTGCCTTCCACCTGTTAACCCCGTTCTCCTTTCTTTCTCCGAGTGGACAGAATGAGCTCTTGTGTCCGAAGGCAGCTTTGTAAATTCGGTGCAGCGGCCTGGAGCAGCAGGGCTTCTCAACCTGGGCGATTTTTCAGGTGTGGACTTCAACTCTCAGAATTCCCTAGGCGGCTAGAGAATTCTGGGAGTTGAAGTCTATCTACACCATCTTAAAGCCAAGATGGAGAAACATCGGCCTAGAGCAGGGGTCTCCAACCTTGGCAACTTTAAGACTTGTGGGCTTCAACTCTTAAGAGTTCCTCAGCCAGCTTTGCTTTGAAGCCCACAAGTCTTAAAGTTGCCAGGGTTGGAGACCCCTGGCCTAGAGTATAGCTGGCCTCTCTGTCTCTCCCTCCCTCTTTCTCTCTGTCTTTCAGTTAACATTTTCGAAAGCTGCATTCCTCCTGGGAACGTGTGAAGTGCCCTCAGCCTGCTATCAGAACAGACCAACGTTTAGAGCAACTCCCGTTTTTCTCCTGAAGATCGCGAACATCGTTGGTTATTCCCTTTTTTTTACCAGGCAAAATGGGTAGTTTTAAAAAACGAAGACATTCTGGATTTGCTGCTTTCACATTTCCAGATCAGTTTCCAGGTATCTTCCATCGAGACGTTCTCAGAAATGAAAATAGCCTTTTGCTCGAGATACAGTTACCTTATTACCAGGTACACTAAAAGGACCTGGAATACATGATATGCTTACAACGGAATACTTTTACTGTTTCAATCCACGGCACGGCTAAATTGTCCTCGGCTAACCTACGGTTGCCAGTATATCGCGGAACCTGCGTTGTCCAAGAAATATCCAGTGTGATGATAATGGAAGGCCACAAGTTGCGTGGAAGGAAGTAACATTTAAAAAAGATACATTTTGAGGGAATTGCAACTGAGATGTTGAAAAGACGTGCTTAAAAAAACTGTAATTAAAAATGCAATTTGGGTGGTGTTGGATTGTAACTGCCTTTTTAAAAAGAAGTCTTGTGATATTTTTCTTGGGGACGCATTAAAAAAGAATTCTTTGTTTGCCTCTAGTTATGAAAATAAAAATAAAAAATCTATGCTGGATGTTGTCCTGTGGTCTTTTATAATTGCGAAAATAGGGTATAAATGCCTCATTCATTATACTTCTCTTTACTACATATTGTGGCTAACAGTATTCTAATTTCATTCATCCTGTGCCTTTCTGATAAAGAGATCTTGGGATGACTGGAAAATTTTCAACCCTAAGGCTGAACTGTGGAGCCTGAGATTCCAAACCTGTCTTTAAAGCTTATTTAAATGGATTAATAGCAATAATACTTATATGCTGCTTCAATGCTTTTACAGACCCCTCTAAGCAGTTCACAGAGCCGCCCTCTTGCCCCTAACAAATTTGGGTCCTCATTTTACCCACCTCGGAAGGATGGAAGACTGAGTCAACCTGGAGCCTGGTGGGATTTGAACTACCAAATTGCAGGCAGCCGGCAGAAGTAGCCTGGAGTATAGCATCCTAATTTCCAACTTCGCTTTCAATCACACGACCTTACATTGTCCTTAATTGAGCCTGGCGGTTACAATCCTGAAAGTTGTGAAGCGGGTTGCTCATGCTACTGACCTGATTTTATGGCCTTTTCTTGCAGCGCTCATGCAAACCCCATTGTTTGCTGTGGGCCAGTTTGTATTTGCTGGGAACTGGAAGCAAATGCTAATTTTCTGCACCCCCCCCCCCCCAAAAAATAAACAGCCTAAATTGTGTGTGCATGTGACACCAATGCAGGGCAGTTGCCCAGTGCCTGAAATGTGTTCATGCAACTGCAGGAGAGAGCATCAGATCCAGGTCACAGTATTGAGGCAGGCGGCTATTGTAACTGGTTGCTAACTGAACAGGCAGAAATTGAGGACTACCTATGGAGCAGCAAGTAAGAGAAAACTTAAATTGTGAAACATGAGAGTGTTCCATTTAAACTAGGGAGAGAATATCAGGCAAACTGAAAAAAAATTGGGACAAGGGGTGTGCAAATGTGGCCTGATGATAAAAGCAGTGCTTTGATCTGCGCTGAAACGAAGCACAAAGCGTGGCTTTAAAAGTATTTTAATCTATACGTATCACTCAGTATATACCCAGTATACAGCGTTGTACTGTGCTACCTTACATTTTTATAGAGACTAACCGTAAAAATGTAAACACTCAAGGGAAGCAGAGGTACAGGTGGGATCGTAAATCAGGTGGCGCATTATTATTTTTTTGCTCTTTCATTAAGCAGTGGCCAGGTGTAGCCCGTCCCAAACTGGGCAAAACCCACGTGGACAAAAAAAAACGACTGCGGAATATTCTCGTGTGTGCCATCCGGGTAGAGATTTCAGATGGACGCGCGGGGCTGAAGGATGAGATGAGAAGAAAGAAGGCACATGGGTCAAACCGGAAGAGTCTCAGCTGAGCCGGGAAGGAGTGACAAGACACAGTCTCCGAGCAAGCAAGCGTTTTTGCTTGCTGGTATCATTTTCCCCAGGAACAACCTAGTTTGCATAGTACACAGATCGATCTCCCTCTCTCTTTTTTTTTTTTTTAAGAAGAAATCCCCAGATTGCTCTCCCAAGAGCAGCCCGGAGGCAAGCAGGACCCAATCTGCTTCTGCCAGGTGCCTCACCATCCATCCAACCTTGGTGGGGGGAGGAAGACGTCTCCCCTTTTAGCTCCCCAAAAGGCTCTACAGCTATTAGCGGTCCCGTTTCCCTCCCCCCCCCCCAGGCAGTCCCATGTTCCCTTGGAATAAAGGCAGTAGTGCAACCAGAAGTCTAGGCTAGGCCAGTGAGTCGAGTAGATAGAGCTAAATATTTTCTAAGCCTCTGCATACCGAGTATGTACAGTCAGGGAATATTATCACCACCACCACCACCCCCGCCTTTTCCTGGTCCAACAGGGACTAGCTTAGCTATATAGCATAGCATCTCGCTCAAACGTTGAAAGGACGGGGAGGCTCTGAAATGGGGGTGCCTGCTGTCCTGGGGATAGGACAGAGCGCGCTCTAAATAGGCCGCAAAAGAGCCCTCTCTAAGCTCGGGGGTGTGTGAGAGTCTGTGCACAAGAGGGAAGGGGACTGCCCCGCCTCCTCCTTGAAGTGTGCTTTCGGGAAAGGAGTCGAGGAGCTCCCCGACCCGCCGTTCTTAAGGGGCGCAGAACCAACCACAAAACGGAGGGTGCATCATCCGACCCATTTAAAGTCCGAGCAGCTGGCGTACCACAGAAAAAAAAATCTTGCTTGGGCCCACTCTCTCTGCTGCTGCTGCTGCTGAGAAAAAGGCACCTCTGCGTAAGGGCAGAGAGGCTACTGGCTGACTTAGTGCATGGCCTGCAGATAAATCCCCCCCCCCCCGCAATCCCGCTGCGCCCCCCATCAACTTGTCTCTTGTCTCTGCCAGGCGTTTGTGCATTTGCAGCTCTTAGCATAACCCTGAGATCTCAACAGCACCCCAGTGTCTTCCTCTTCCCCCAATTTCAACATTTGGAATTAAGACACGCGTGTCAAAAGGTCTCTCCAGGGCTGCCTCCGGTCTCTTCCCTAAGGACAGTTCCCGCATTTTTGATTGTCTTGGCAGCAAAAAAAAATACAAAATAAAAAAAATAAATCCAAACTGAAGCTTCAGAGGGCGGAGTCCAGCCTTCGTCCCTCCCTGCTACGGTCAGTCACAGAAGCGTTTGCGGGGGACGGTCCGGGCTCTGTTGGACCGGCGGATCTCTTGCTTGGCGTCGCGGCAGCGTTGGCAGATGAAGACCTCGGGCACGTTGGACTTGCGGATCTTGGCGCAGGAGAGGTGTATCCAAGTCATGCACTCGTTGCACTCGATCATGGGTCGCCCGGCAAAGGGCTTTAAGCAGAAGCAAGTGATAAGGTCCCAAGCATCGTCTTCTGTGTAAAAAGAGGGGACGGGGGTGGGGGGGAAGGAAAGAGGTTTTATCACCGGCACCCTTGTTTTGTCTCAGTCAGCACACCCCAATCTAACATTGTGATTAGTAAGGTATTTTTTCTTAAAGACTCCTTAGAGCAGCGATGCCCAACCTTCTGGCTTTGCAGACTGGCAGGGGACGGAGAAGGGATGGTTCCACGCAAACAGCGAGCAAGCATGTGCACGCTCCATTGGTAAAAGCTGCTCGTGCAAGTGGAGCTGCATGTGCACACACGTTGCTTCTGTAGCCCAGTATTGGGCCGCAGACTGGGGGTTGGGAACCCCGGCTTTAAAGATGGCTGTAAAATTAGCTGTTTAACTTCCTTTCATTTTCAACCCACTTCCTTGATGCAAAATGCTTTAAATGCGGTGTCTGTAGTGATGGAATAGAACTTAGAATAACTTTATTGTCACTTTGAACGTACACTAATTGGCATGCATTGAAACGAAATTTCGTTGCACACAGCTCTCAAAGGATCACTACTTCAAATATACACTACATGAACATGACAAAATAAATAATACAAAATTACATATACTGAGTCCGTCATCTGCACGTCTATAACTGTCCGGTTTGGTTCTGCAACCCAACAGGACAGACACAGACTTCAGAGAGTAATTAGGACTGCAGAAAAAAAACAATTACTACCAGCCTGCCTCCAATCAAGGACCTGTATGCTGCACGAGTCCAAAAGAGAGCTGTGAAAATATTTACAGACCCTTCACATCCCGGACATAAACTGTTTCAACTCCTTTCCTCAAAACGATGCTATAGAGCATTGCACACCAAAACAATTAGACACAAGGACAGTTTTTTCCCGAAAACCATCACTCTGCTAAACAAATTATTACCTCAACACTGTCCGGCTATTTACAAAGTCTGCATTACTATTACTATTAATCTTCTCATCACTCCTTATTGCCCATCCCCTCCCACTTGTGGCTGTATAACTATAACTTTGTCGCTTGTATCCTTATGATTTATATTGACTGTTTCCTAATATGATTTGATTGCTTACTGTACCCTATGACTATCATTAAGTGTTATGCCTTATGATTCTTGACTCTTGATGAATGTATTTTTTCTTTAATGTACACTGAGAGCATTTGCACCAAGACAAATTCCTTGTGTGTCCAATCACACTTGGCTAATAAGGAATTCTATTCTATTCTATTCTATTCTATTCTATTCTATTCTATTCTATTCTATTCTATTCTATTCTATTCTATTCTATTCCATTCCATTCCATATTCTATTTTATACCCACATATATGACATAGAGAAACGACACAGTCTAGTTCGGATGTATACATGTAAATGAGCCTCTATGGCAGCATTTCCCAATTCCTAGAATTCCCCAGCAGCCCAGCATTCTGGGAACTGAACCCCAATGGTCATAAAAGTTGCCAGATTGAGAATTGTGGCTCTCTGGGTTTATTGAAGAATCCCAACCCAAATGCATTTGCTCCCCCTACTGACAGCTGGCAAAACTGGCCTTAGCTTACCGTCTGTTTTGGTGTCTGAGGCTGCTGCAGTAAACTCTTCAGGCAGATCTGCAAGAGGGAGAGAGAAATCGTGTAAAGAAGAGTGTCCACATTTATGTCGCTCATTGACACACTTTGCACAGCACAGGCCATGTAAAATGGATAAATCAGCCACTAGGCCTTGAATTGATCTGGTTAAGGAACCGACCACTCTAAATCAAGAGAGTCATCCAACTTCTTGCAGCTTATTGGCTCCTGATGTTACACGATAAAATGTTGCCTAATCCCCGCATGCACAAAGTCCACTGGCAATGGGGAAAATAACACCATTTGACACTCCTCAAAGTAATTGGGTCATTCCCAGGGAGGACACAACTTTAAGGTTACTTCCACCAGATTCTCTAAGGCAAATTCTCAATCCTGCAACTTTTGAATGGGTGGACTTCAAGTCCCAGAATTCTCCAGCCATATGCACGCTACAACGCAAACAGGGCGTCGCAAGTTCAGAGCAAACTCAAACAGTTGGAGAAGCTGTGAGTATCCAAAAGAAAAGGAACGTTTGGGTGGGTTGTCTAGGTGTTTATGAGGGTTGATCATTGCAGGATCTACAAGAGCTGGTGTAGAACCATTTCTACAATGGAGGTGCGTGCACTGCTCCTGGCATGCAGCATTAGTCTCAAAATGTATAAACTGAAGTTATATGTTGTCCTAATTAGCGGTCATTATTTGGGTGTACTGTATTTCTTGGTTAGGGGAAGATTGCTCCTTGACACACTTCAGCCCCCAGTTATCTCGCAATCATTGCGTTATCATCAGAGCAGTAAACAATCTGTTCTCGATAGTATTAATGCAAAGGCTTGTCTCTTTAAAGCAGGGCTCTCCAAACTTGGCTAAACTTTAAGGCCTGTGGATTTCAACTCCCGGAATGCTGGCTGGAGAACTGTGGGAGTTGAAGTGCACAAGTCTTTTTTTTTAAAAAAAAAAAACAGTTTTACTAATTTTAACAACAAACAAAAACACAAAACATAAAAACATCATCCTTTCCTTCATGAATTTACAGACAGTGTATCGGTTGGTTTACCACTTTTTTGTGTGCATCCATTTCATAGTCTCCATTGTACTTATATTACCTAATAGCTCATATTGTCAATCAACAATTATATAGCCTGATATCATTATTAAACAATCATTTGACTATAATTTTATTGACTCATACTTTAACGGGATAACTATAGTTTACTTAATTTAAAACTTAAAACGAAGTGCACAAGTCTTAAAGTGGCTGGGGGGAATTCTGCTTTATGCTGGCCGGGGAAGTCTGGGAGTTGAAGTCTACATCTAAAAGTTTCTGAGATTGGAAAACACTGCTCTAGACTAGAGAACGGCTGTGTTAAAGGGCTGTGGGCTAGGTGGATCAAGGTTAGCTGCTGCATCTGGTTAAGGTGGGGGGGGGGAATCACCCTTGTTGAATTTCCTCTAAATGCACCAGTACTTGCAGACTTACTGCTAAGTTGAGGGTCATCTCCTGCAGGTTCTTCTGTGCTTTGCTCCGCCACGTCCCAAGAGGCAGAGCTGGTTCTTTCCTCTTTGCATGTCCCTTGTTCCTCCGTCTTCTCTTCGGTGTAAAGTCCAGGGATACAGTCTTTCTCTGTTGGCTCCAGGAGAGGTCTGGATGGGAGCTCTTGGAAACAGGATTTCAGCTCCTTCTCTTCTGTGCAAGTCTCGGGTGTGGTTCTCGGGGTCTGGTCCTTCAGGGCCATCAACAAGCCCTTGTCCGTCGCTTGGTTCACACTGAGTTTCTTTGATGACGGCTTTCTCTTCTTGGTTGGCTGGTGCCGACCGGTGCAAAAGCTGCTACCGGTGATGTTGGGGCAGTTCAGCAGCTCTCCTGTCCCCTTGTAGGCCGTGTTCCTGCTTCCACCATCGTCTGAGAGCACTTGGGAGTCACAGGACTGGGATGATCCCCAATTGTCACTGTCTTGGGTGCTCCCTGTGCTGTTCTGAGGGCTTCTGTTGCCTCGGTAGGTCCATGGCTCATTCTGGCGAGGTGAGGAAAAAATGGAGAGAAAGCCCTGTGATTTGCCTTATTGCAGACGGGAGAGAATGGGGACACCCCAGTACCCAGGCCAGGAAGGCAGGGAAAGGGCCAAGCGCTTGATTCCATAACCAACAACTTTTCTTACCTCCTTTGGGTAGGGAATGTAGCCTGCGTAGGCGAGCACGAAAGTGCAAAATTGATTGAAGTCTTCGACAGTTCTCTGTCTTTTCTGGGGTGGCTGCAAAGATACACAGATTTACAAGTCTGGATCTCAATATCCTTTTACAATAGGTGAACTCAGACCAACAACCAAGTAAACAGTATCCCAGTCAGGAAAGTGCCATCAGTAAACAGTCCAACCAAGAATCTCAAAGATACCCCCCTCCACACACACACACACACACACACACTCCACCTACACAGACAGGCAAAACAGCAGAATATAAATTGACAGCAAACAGCACTCCATACCAGCACTGATGTTGTTAGGGGTAATAAAACGCTGCAAGAAAACAACCAAGTTCAGAGAGCACCAAGGAGCCCTCATTTCAACCCTGAGCTACAAATATTCTTCTTTATTGGATCCTTTTAGTGTTAATAAACTAGCTGAGCCTAAATAATAGAAAGTTCCTAGGGCATTGCCCTGACAAGGAGGATGTCATGAGAATACAGTTAATGCAGGTTAGTTGACAAAACCTAAACTATCCTATTCAGTTCCATAAATCATTGCCCATTGTACCCATACCAAAAACCTACCATCTTGCCAATATATCTTTGGTTATAATCAAAATGGATTACTTGATGTCTAAATGTAAGCACCTCCCTCACTCAGAGGCTGGCCATTGATTGTCCTGTTCAATGTTACTGACAATCAACGTCAGGCCATCTCAAGCACTGGCTAAGCTTGGTTCCTGTGGGAGATTCTGGTATGGCACCAACAATCTGGACCCGGTCTGGCCCAAAGGATCTGGGCTGGCCTTCTGGATCATCTAGTGGACATCTGAGTGCTTTTAGAAAGCTCACCAGCTCCTTCCAGGTGTGGCTTCCCAGGTGCAAATATTTCAAGTCTTCTGCCCCAAAGGCAGGATGGTGTCCACAGTCCTCAACCTTGATAGCCCTTTAGTTCCTTCTCAAACCATCCAAATTGGCTGGCAATCAGTCAATCAATCAATCTATCCATCCATCATCTCTCTAACATACGTATCTGCCAAAACTGACTCTGGATGACTTGCAACAATATTTAATTACACATCGGGTGGAAAATGCTTCTCAGTCCTGAATCTGTCAATGACTGAGTTCTGATCCTAAGAACCCTATTTGTCCAATACTTAACCTTTGTGTGGTTTTATACACTTCCACACCTGTCGTGTCTTCCTTTATTCTCTCTCACTCCAAACTACAGTGCCCCCAGAAAGCTGGCTGGGGAATTCTTGGGAGTTGGGAGTCCACCCAGCTTAAAGTTGCCAAAGTTGAGAAACACTTGTCTACTTTTACAAACAGGGAAAATCAATTATTTTAAAGACCAGGTTAAAAGATGATGTGGGGAATACGGCCACAAGGCATTTTATAGCTTTTTATAGCCCAAATATGCTTTCTGCCTCAGTAAATACTGTCACTTCCACCAGCTTCTGTTACATAACACAAGGGGGAAAAAAATGTTTTTGTTTTTTTTAAACAACTAGAACATTTAGCTTTCCCAAGATATTCTAAACAAGGAGAAAATGCGTAGGCCACCCAATCTCTTATCACAACAGAAAGGACAGTTTGGCCCTGTGGTTTTTCTCTTTTCCAAAACGAAAGAGAGAGTGAATTCCAGCAGTAAATCTCAGAGCCGGGGTTCTCCAGGGAAGGGAACTCTCCTGCTATTTAGCGGGGAAGATGATAATAACAATGATAATGGTGTGGAAGTGTGGAGACGTTTTCCCGAAGGCATGCAGTCAAAGCAAACAAGTTGGCTTGCCTGCAGACAAAGGAAAGCCGGAGATCAGATTCCAGCCAAAACAAGGGAGATTGCTGAATTCTTAATATCCTCCCTCCTCAATTTGAAACATGCCAGGACAGTCTCTCTCTCTCATTTTTTTTTTTTATGCAAAAGTCTGGGCTCAAATTGATCCAATATGTCCTCGATAAGCAAGATGGGCAGCATATCAATTTAATAAGTAATACTGATGAACCCTGCAAAGCCGGTCCATGGCTCCGGCCCCCAAAGTTTGAGGAAGAGGCAGGGTGGGTACCCTAAACCTTCGTTCCTTGCCCCATGTCCTAAGGAACTCTTAAGAGGTAAATGTTTCTCTCTTAGTCATGGTCATGTCCGTTTCTTGGCCAAAGGAGCCAGAATTGTCCAAAGATATTTTCCAGGGTCATGTGGCCAACATGGGCTATGCAACAAAGGCGCTTTCTGCTACCTTCCCAGTGCAGTGGTAGATCTATCTACTCACATTTGCATGCTTTTGAACTGATAGGCAGAAGGCCGGAGCTGTATATATCCCACTTTTCTTTGTGAGGTTGTCACAAAGAAGAGTGGGATAACCTATTCTCCAAAGCACCTGAAGCCAGGATAAGGAATGGATGGACACTAAAGCAAGGGGAGAAGCAACCTAGAACTAAGGAGAAATTTCCTGACAGGTAGAACAATTAACCAGTGGAATGGCTTGACTCCAGAAGTTGTGAATGCTCCAGCAATGTAGATGGCCAATCTCATTGTTGTACTCTGACCATAAAGGTAAGAATAATTTTTAAGAAGAAACTGGACAACAATTTGTCTGAAATAGTATAGTGTCTCCTGCCTAAACCGGGTTGGACTAGAAGACATCCAAGGTACCTTCCAACTCTGTTATTCTGTCATCCATACTAAGAAAAAGGGTGATGTTCCTCACGAGGTTCTTTTTATCTATTAAATTTAAATTTATGCTCCGGCCACCCGGAGCGGCTCTGGTGGTTACATTTAGAGAAGGTCTAAATGGATCCAAGGCCAGGAATGGGCCAGATGTGAAAAGGAGAAAAAGATCCTCGCAACAGACGCTGCCCCAACTGCAATCAATCATCTTTTCAGGGACAGAGGGAAGGAGATAAAAGCCACAAGGGTGACCCTGAGACTAAAGGGGAGGATCTGCCAAGAGCCTAGAAATTTTCCCTTCTTTTCCTTTTTTTGAAGGGTGGTGGTGGTGAATTAGCTTTCAAGAAAAGATTGGACTGCCATTTGTCAGAAATGGTGTAGTAGGGTCTCCCGCTTGG
Source organism: Pseudonaja textilis (assembly GCF_900518735.1). Next base: position 323,345 of record NW_020769562.1, read on the forward strand.
GCAGTGGGGTTGGACTAGATGACCTATAAGGTTCCTTCCAACTCTGATTATCTGTTAATTAGCCACACCAAAACCTGGGTAGAGGCAGGGTGTGTGTGTGGGGGGGGGAGAAAACCTTGTCCCATTCCTCCTCATAAAGGGGGGGGGGGAACTGGGACAAGGTTTTCCTCCACCCCTCCAAAGAGGAGGGGGATTCTCTAAAGAGGAAGGGGCAAACAACCCTACCCCCAAAGGCCATCCAGTCGTGCCGCAACAAAACCTGAAGGAAATCATCAAGCTGAGCGTGCGGAGCCGGCGCAAAACACCCTCGTCGTCCCCTCCTCCCCCCAAAAGGGGACAAGCGGAACTTTCTCTCTCTCACACACACACAACCCCGCAAAATCCCCTCAAGACGCCGGTCCGGCTCGAGTCGAGCCAAGGACGCCGGGATGGTCGTCCTCCCCACCACCACCACCACCACCCGGGCGGCGCTTAAGATGGCGCCGCCGCCGTCCTGGGCAAAAGAGCCGGGAGGCGTGGAGCTTCGCCGCCGGCCCCCGGGAAGGGAGCAAGCCGAGGGTCTCTCCTCGCAAGTTTCCCCCCCTGGCCCCGCGCGGGAAAGAAGGGAGGATGGGGGAAAAAAAAAAAAGCTCCCGGGGTCAGAAAACGCGGGACGGCCAATGCCAAACTCCTCCTGCTCGGGCTCCGGAGCTGGGGCGGAGCCGCCGTCGCGCCAAAGACACCCGGGAGCGCCGCCCCCGCCGGGAGAAGCAGGCTCTCCGCCCCGCTCCGGAACAACCGGAGGTGTGTGTGGGGGGGGTTTCCTCTCGCCATGGGGCCACTCCAGACCCTCGGCCATCACTCCCCCCACCCGACCCCGGAGTCGGAGAAAGCGGGCCGCAAATGGAGCGGCTCCCTCTCGTCGCCCGCCCGGTTTCTCTCCTCCCTGCTGCCCCGCCGCTGCCCTCCTCCTCCTCCCTCCCTCCCTCCCTCCGGCCCGCCGGCCGGCCGGCTTGGAGTCGCCGCGCTGGGGACTCACCTCGTCGAAGGCGGGGAAGCCCGGACTGGGCACGGGGCTCGCCCCTGAAAAAGAGAAGGGGAGGTTAGATCGGGGAAGCAGCCGGCGCGCCCCAGACCCCGGCGCCTTCGGCCCTCCCTCCCTCCCTTTGCAAAGCGGCCCCTGCCCGTCCTGCCCCTGGCCCCGCTGCCCGGGGGAAGAGGAGGAGGAGGAGGAGGAAGGGCTGCCCCGCCGGCTCGCCCACCTGCGTCCTCCTCGGAGCTGTTCATCCCCGCGGCCACTCGAGCCGGCTCGGCTCGGCTGCCCGTCTCCTCCTCGTTCGGCCGCTGCTGCCCCCAAAGGCGGGTGGGCGGGCGGGGGGGGGGGGGGGAGGGACGGGGGCGCGGGGGGGGGGGGGGGGGGGGGGCGGCGAGGAGGCTTCGGCGGAGCGGCGGGATCGGCGAGAGGCGGCGGCGGCGGCGGCGGCGCGTCTTCCTTCCTTCCTTCTTTCTCCCGCGGCGACGCAACGAGGGGGGGTTGGCGGGACCGCTTTCCCAGCGGTTCGAGGGGGTTGGCCGCTCGCTTTCCCAGCCCTCTTCGCTTGTAACCGGCGCCGGCTGTTGAGCGCCAACTCCGCCTCTCCCGGGCCGGCTCCGCCCAGGCAGGACTGGCGCGGGAGGCAGTACCACCTGGGGAGGAAGAGGAAGGGGGGCGGCGGCAAGCGCGCAGAAGCCGGCGCGCGCGGGTGTGTGTGTGTGTGTGGTGGGGGTGGAGGGAGGTGCGGCGGAGACCTCCTCCCGCTCCCCCCCCCACGCGCTCACTTCCTTGGGTTGGCCCTTATGGGGGGGGCGGGGGGGGGGGGGACGTGTGTGTGGGGGGGGGGGCTGGTTTGCCCGTCCTCTCCGGACCTCGCGGCCATCGGCAGGCGGGCTGCCGGTGTCGCCTTAGGAGGGGAGGGTGGGCGCGCCAGGATCTCCTGGCAAAGATCTTCCTTTCCTTCCCCCCCCCCACTCTTTTTCCTTCCCTCCTTCCCCTCCCCTCCCCGCTTTCAGACGCTCCCTCTTTTTTCTATGATTCCAGCTCTTTTTTTTCCCCTTCCTTCCTCCTTCTCTTTCCTTCTTTCAGTCTCTTTCGCTCTTTTTCTTTCCTTTCGCAGACGTTCTTTCTTTCCTTCCTCCCCTTTCCCTTCTTTCACGCTTTCATTATTCGTTTCTTTCCTTTCCTTTCTCCTTTCCTTCCTTTCCTTCAGACTCTCGCGCTTTCCTTTCCTTTCGCAGACTTCCTTCCTTTCCTCCCTTCCCTTCCCATCCCTTTCCTTTCTTTCCTTTCTCTCACTCTCTTTCCTTTCCTTTCTCCTTCCTTCAGTCTCTCTTTCCTTTTCTTTTTCACACTCTTGCTCTTTCCTTCCTTCCTTCCTTCCTTCCTTTCCATCCCTTCCCTTTCTTTCTCTTTCTTTCTTTCTTTCTTTCTTTCTTTCTTTCTTTCTTTCTTTCT
>NW_020769562.1:325824-337334 GCF_900518735.1 Pseudonaja textilis
CTTTCTTTCTTTCTTTCTTTCTTTCTTTCTTTCTTTCTTTCTTTCTTCCCTTTCATATCTTTCCCTTCTTTCAGTCTCTCGCTCTTTCTCTTCCCTTCCCTTTTCAGATTATCTCTCTTTCCGTCCTCCCATCCCTTTCTTTCCCTCCTCTCGCTCTCCTTTACTTTCTCCTTCCCTTCCTTCAGTCTCTCTTTCCTTTTCTTTTTCACATTCTTGCTCTTTCCTCCCTTCCTTCATTTCTTTCCTCCCCTTCCCTTTCGATCCCTTTCCTTTCTCTTTCCTTCCTTCCTTCCTTTCCTTTCCTTTCCTTTCCTTCCCTTTCTTTCCCTTCTTTCGGTCTCTCGCTCTTTCTTTCTCTTCCCTCCCCTTTTTCATATTCTCTTTCTTTCCGTCCTCCCTCCCTCCCTCCCTCCTTCTTTCCCTTCGGGATATTCCAGCTGGGGAGCCAGAGACGCGGGGGTAATGGCGCTTTCCCCTTTTCCTTCGGCCAGGGGGGCGGAGGGTGGGGAGGGGAAACGAGGCTCATCTGAAACGGCCTGCCGAGCCTTTTCTCCGCGTCATCACTGAGGCCTCCCAGAGATGTTGTCCGACTCCAGGGCCCATCCTTCCCAGCCAGAGTTGGCGAAGCGGGGAAAAGAAGGGAAACCGGAGCCGCCAAGAGCCCTTCGCAGAGCTGCGGGCCGGCGCAAAAAGCCTGCCGGTTCTTGCTCCGTCCGGATGGGCCTGGGGGGCGCCTGGGTGTCGGGGCAAGGGAACTGCAGCCTCGGTTTGCTTGCGTGTTGAAAGGCTGCTTTTTACTTATCTGCCAACTGCGGGGATAAAAAATAGCTTGGTTATTTGCTTTGAATAGAATAGAATAGAATAACAGAGTAATGTTAATACTAATGTTCTGATGTCATTTCGAAAAAATCCTCTTAGTGAGCCCCTAGAAGCCAAGAGGAACATACATGCCAAATTTCAAGTTTGTAGGCTTTACGGTTCTGGAGATTTTGTGATGATGCATGAATAGTATTGCACTATACTATTTCATATACTATACACCATTTCATGTGTGTGTGTGTCTATCTATAGAAGAAGATATAAAATAGAACAGATAGACCAGAGGTCTCCAAACTTGGCAACTTTAAGACTCCCAGGAAGTTGAAGTCCACAAGTCGTAAAGTTGCCAAGTTTGGGGGCCCCTGCGACGTACTAATAACAATAATAGTGTAACAGACTAGTTGTGACTAGATTTTATATTAGCTTATTTGTAATTCTGTTGGTTCTATTGGCGTACAGTATTTATAATTAAAAGCCAACTTTATATTTAATTCATACATAGCAATAATCTTCATCTAATTTCCAGCTGTTATCTCTAACCACTCGTAAAATCTATCCCATGTTAAGTAATATTCTGTGTCTTCTTTGTCCTTTATTTTTAATGTCACTCTATCCATCTCTGCACAGTCTAATATTTTCCGAATTACAACCTCATCTGATGGGGTGTTCTCATTTTTCCAATATTGTGCAAATACAATCCTTGCTGCTGTCAATACCCCTTTATCATAGCCCCCTGGCATTATACCCAACAAAAGTATTTCTGGTTTCAGTTGTTGCTTGATCCTCTTTTCCAACCATAGATGTATTTAAATATTAGAGGAAAATACATACATGGCCCTTCAAACTTTTGAGTGGGATCTGACTGAGGGCCATGCTCAGGCTATGCATTATGCTCAAGGATAATGCAAAATTGGTTCCCCACCCTCCTCTAGGCATATTTAAAGGATCCTCTGATTAAGCTGTGCTCAAGATCGCTTTGCAAACAGGATCTTACCAGGAGATTTTAGGGGTCTCAAAAGAGAGTGAGAGACCATACTCATGTGTCTATGTATGGCTTCTGGGTGTGTAGATAGAAAATTCCCCACCCCGTTTTCCTACCAATCAATCATTCTTTATTTGGGATCGCACGATACCATCTCCAGCTCTGTTCTCAGGGGGAGAGAGAGAGGAGAGACTTTTGGCTTCATGCAAGGAAAACAGCAGAAGCAGCAGAATTCTTTCTTCTCCTCCCCAAACTCCTGGAATAATAAATCTGGACAGTCCAATTTCAGGCTTAGTTAAGCAACCTTATAAATAAAGGGTATTTTGAAAAGTTAAGCATTATATGTTTATGCCTGTTGCAATTGCCTTATAACATCTTATAATCTTAACTATAACATCTATTCTGTTGTGACTCTATGATGCCACATTATGGTGATTTTATTATAGTTTTATCTTAATTTAACATTTTATCTCATCTGTTGTTCACCTATTTGCTTTTTTAAAACTTGTATTTGCATATGAGTGATTGCATGACCTCTGTAGATGCCAAATGCTAAATAAAATAAATGCAATGCTTTGGGTTTGATACATTAATTAACACCTCTCATTATAAGGTATATTTAGTTTCCCTTACAAATTACTCAGGTTCTTATTGTTTGCATAAAAAATGGACACAAATTTGGTTTCCTCTCAAATTTCCCTTGCCTTTTGTTATAAATGTCCCTTCGGCATTTATCCATGAATCCATTGAGCAGTCAAACAATAACTCATTTTTGTTTTATTCCTTGTTCAACGTTGGCCTATCCGGTAAACATTCAGTTTAATGTCACACAGACTTTACTTTCATAAATTACTATTAATAACACTACCAACTTTCAAATGTGTGATGCATGTCATAATTCAAGTCTATTTGCTTTTTCTATAGCAACAAATGTACAATAAACTTTCCTGCTTTTGTAACATTTCCCAGTGATGTGCTGAAAAGCCAAAACGTGGTTTTCACATCTACTCAGCATAAAGCCACACTAGGATAGGATAGGATAGGATAGGATAGGATAGGATAGGATAGGATAACAGAGTGGGAAGGGACCTTGGAGGTCTTCTAGTCCAAACCCCCACTACACTTTCCAAAGTTGTTTATGGTCATCTTGTACCTTTGTGATCAGAATTTTTTCCAAATAGCTTTACCTGGCATGTTTAAAATAGTCCCATTGCAGTTTATTATTCACTCTTAACAACTTTTTCCTTTGCATAAGGCAACAGTCTCGGCACAGAAACAGTATTCACACAGCAAAATATATAGATGTGACACAGAACTCTAAATGTAAGCTACATCTGTATTTTATCATTTCTTCAGCTACATTCCATCTCTGAAACGTGTTCCGACATGTAACATGTTACTGGTAATGGTACAATATGTTAACAACCCTTAGGTCTTTCTTTTCATCCATTTTTTTTCCTTGAACCTTATTTACCACATATCCTGACTTTATTATTTAAAAACAAAACAAAACTTAAGATGGTGAACATAACCTAATTTTATTTCCTCCTATTTTTCCCATAACAACAACCCTGTGAGGTGCATTGAGCTGAGAAAGACTAGTCCAGTCATCCAGCTGGCCAAGGCAGGACTAGAGCTCCCAGTCTCCTGGCGATTGGCCCAAAGTCACCCAGCCAGCTTTCAAGCCAAGGGTGGGACTAGAACTCCCAGTCTCCTGCTTTCTAACCTGATGCCTTAACCACTCAGCTCTTTCAGTGGGCACGTTCTTTCTTGTACAAAACTTAACATACTCTGTATAGCATCCGCTCCTAGAAATTTAATCCAAATCTTCATTTTTTGTTTTAAATCCCACCCACTGTGCTAGAAACTTTCTATTTAGCTTTCTTCGTTGACCTCCAAGGTACTGTTGACACCTCCCCAAAAATCATGCGTCCCGTATTCACAGCCTGTCCCCTTTCGCTAACTCTACTGAATCTTTCCTCCTAAATTTTGAACATGGCATCTTTCCTTCATGTGTTTAAAGATACGTTCATTCTGTTGCCCTCAAGCACCCTTACCTGACCAGGCAGAGTTGGCATGCTGAGGTTCCCATAAATTGTGTCTCATCGGATGGGATCCAGGAAACAGGCCTTCTTTGTCACAAAGCCTGTCCCCCTAGTATGAAAAGGATCTTAGGATCTTGATTTGCCCTTCAGGTCATTGGCTAGATCATTGTCAAACTCAATTTCATTGAGGGGGCGCTTCCGGCCTGTGGTTGACTTCGGGCAGGGCGAGGAGAGCCGGGTGGGTATGGCAGACTGGGTGGATGTCCATCATATTTTTTTATTTTTACAAAACTTTATTAAGTAAATTATTAAAAACATTGGACGTGGTGTAGTCATCCCGACAATCCTTGTTGTCACACATATTATGGCATAAAATACATATGGTTGTAGGGTCTCCCGCTTGGGTTGGTGGGTTGGACTAGATGACCTACAAGGTCCCTTCCAACTCTGATTATCTGTTATTTGTTATTTATACATTTATACAGCTATAAATGGTATTTCCCAGTTTTAGTCATCCATACTCTAAAGGATCTAAAAAGATCCTTCCTTTTTTCCCACCATTGATAAAATATATCCCATATTTTATAGGATTCTATCTCGTCCTTATCTTTCATTTCCCAAGTTAATTTGTCCATCTCAGCGCATGACCATATCTTTTTTATTACGTCATTTTCATTGGGAATTTCTTTGCTTTTCCACATTTGGGCGAAGGCTAACCTTGCTGCTGTAATCACATGTATTATTAGATATATCTCCTGGTTATAATTATAATTATATAATTATAATTCCAAGTAGGAAAAACTCTGGTTTGAATTCTATTTTATGACCTAGCATCTCCTCAAGCCATTTCTGAGTTCTCTGCCAAAACTCCTTAGTTTTCCTACATTTCTACCATACATGATAATACGATCCATATTCTTTGGTACATTTCCAACAGTTCGGTGACATGTTTGGGTACATTTTAGAGAATTTTGCTGGTGGAAGATGCCACCTATAAAACATTTTATATAGGTTTTCCTAATACGATGATGCCGCTTACTGGGCATGACCGACTGGGTGGACTTGGCCAACTTGCTGGCATGTTTCCTCTTCACACTGGGTAGACCAAGCCGAAGCCACACTGGCCCAATATTTCCTCTTTGCATTGAGTAGATGTGGGCCGGCCCATTACATTTTCCGGGACGGCCCTGCAGGCCGAATGCGACCACATCGTGGGCCGTACCTGGGCCGCAGGTTTTGTGTTTGATAGCCCTAGGCTATTTATTTTATTTTATTTTATTTATTTTGTCAAAAGCTTACAATACAATAGAAATAAGAATAAACGTAAGTTTAAGTACAAGAAATAGGAACTAATAATTGGGGACAATAGGACAGGGATGGTAGGCATGATTGCACGCTTATGCACGTCCCTTACAGACCTCTTAGGAATGGGGTGAGGTCGATAGAGGTTAGTTTGAGGGTAAAGGAGTGGGGGTTAGAGGATGTAACAACAGAATCTGGTAGTGAGTCCAGATATTGATCAGTCTGTTGCAGAAATCATACTTCCTGCAATCGAGTTGGGAGTGGTTTACATTAAGTTTATATCTGTTTTGCGTTCTTGTGTTGTTGTGGTTAAAGCTGAAATATTCGTTAACAGGTAAGACGCTATAACATATGATTTTATGTACTATGCTTTAAATCCAATCTTAGCCCAGCGTAGTTCAAGGTTGTCTAAGTGACAGATATTTTCTACAGGTAGTCCTTGACTTACAACATTTAGTGACCGTTCAAAGTTACCACAGCACTGAAAAATGCGACTTACAGCCATGTTCCACCGTTAAGAGCTCTGTACAATTCCCTACGGTCATATGATCAAAATTCAGGCGCTTGGAAACCGGTTCATACTTATGACCGTTGCTGTGTCCTCAGGTCACGCGATTCCCCTTTTTGCAACCTTCTGACAAGCAAAGTCAAAATGGGGAAGCCGGATTCGCTACACAACCGGGATACTAACTTTTTTTAAATCAACTCCAGGGACTCAATTAACAACGGTGGCAGGAAAGGGCATGAAATAGGGGCAAAACTGACTTCACAAACATCTCACTTAACAACAGAAATTTGGGGGGGGGGGGGCATTGCAGTCATAAGTTGAGAACCACCTGCCTATATCAACCTCAATAGTTAGAAACAGGTCAGGAAATCAATTCCCCACAAGGAGGTCTGAAATTATTATTATTTTGAGAATGGCTATAATTACAGAACCTTGGAAGTCTGTTTCTGCCGGGCCTCCTCCCTTTTCTCCTACTCTGGTGAGTTAGGGAGGTGTTTGGGCTGCTTACAAAGACTGTATTTGCCCTTGGTGGATTTAAGATAAGTTTCCTCCCTTGTTCCTTTGATAACAGTTTGCAAATCTTCTTCAAGGTCAACTTTTTAAAAAACTCTGTAAAGTGGAGGTTTTAACAACAAGAAGTCCCTGGATGTGTTTTCACTAGTATTTTGAGCAACGGTATTATTATATGTTTCCCAGAGTCCCAATAGAATGGAGTAAACTTATATATTTAATAAATATCCTAAATGGATAATTATCGGGCAGCCTTCTCCTTTATTCTTGGGTCTCCAAATAGCCCCGTTTTCTGTCTTCACAACCTAAAAGTTCTTTTGAATTGCACTTTCAGGATGGCGCATAATTTCCCCTCAAGCTTTTGTCTCAAGTATTCACTAAAGTACAGGAAATAATGGGCAATTATCTGCCACTTAAGGATCCCTTCATCCATGGATACCCAAAATAAGCTAGAGAAATAAAGAGGAAGACAATATCATAGGGATCCCTCAAATAAAGTAACAGAGTTGGAAGGGACCTTGGAGGTCTTCTAGTCCAACCCCTTGCCTAGGCAGGAAACCCTACACCCCTCCAGACAAATGGTTATCCAACATTAAAATAAAAGCTTGTATTATTCTTATTATACAGCTTCTGGAGGTAAGTTGTTCCCCTGATTAATTGTTCTGTCAGGGAATTTCTCCTTAGTTCTAAGTTGCTTCTCTCCTTGATTAGTTTCCATCCTTTGCATCTTGTCTTACCCTCAGGTGCTTTGGAGAATAGCTTGACTCCTTCTTCTTTGTGGCAGCCCCTAAAATATTGGAAGAGTGCTATCATGTCATCTTCACCAAACTCGGCGTACCCAATTCCTGCAACCGTTCTTACGGTTTAGCCTCCAGTTCCCTCATCATCTTTGTTCTTCTCTGAAATTTTTCTAGCCTCAACATCTTTTTTTTTCAATGTTGTGGAAGCTTCTCACGACTGGTGCAGCACCTTTGTATGGCTATAATGTATTGAAAATGAACAGAACAAGGGATGTTGCATTGCATTTAAAGAAACGTATACAGAAATCCCGCAATCGAAGGATGGAAATTCCACTTAAGAGTGAAGAGTGAGGAAAACAAATGAACATTGAGGGACTATTATAGGTCTCCTTTCTTCATCCAGAGCGGCCAAATGAAATACCAAAATGGCTGTTACGACAAGACATTTATGGGCATTGATTCAATATAGGAGTTTGTTTTTATTTTTGGCAGTTTCATTTGTCTATCGATGTTTTATCCAACATGTTTAACCAGACTGGTTAAAGACGGAGGTCAACATAATTTGTCTGTCTGAAATGGCATAGGGTTTTCTGCCCAAGCAGGGGGTTGGACTAGAAGACCTTCAAGGTCCCTTCCAACTGTTACTCTATTCTGTTCTGAGTAAAGCATGGTTAATATTTGTGGTTTAGTAGGCTGGGAGAACAAGCCTGGTTTATTGTGCATATAAAAAAAGATGACTTACTTTGATACCCAGGCTCAGTATGTTGTGTGAATGTAGACAAGACAGTGTTCAGGCCTGTTTTTTTTTGACATACACATATTGCATACTCTTAATATCCAGCCTATTCTCTGTGAATAGAGGGCGGGGATCCCCAAACTTGGCAACTTTAAGACTTGTGGACTTCAACTCCCGGAGTTTGAAAACCCACAAGTCTTAAAAGTTGTTTGGAGTTTGGAGACCTCTGGTATAGGGAGACCTCCACCTACATCTGGTCATTTAACGACGATTCAAAGTTCCAACGGACCCAAATAAAGTTACAGATGACCTGGATTCAAAGTTCCAATGGCTGGGCCCTTCCCTTAGGCATGCGATTGCATTCTGGGTGCTTGGCAACCAACCTGCATTTATGGCCCTTTTGCAGCACTTCCTGATCAGGTGATTGCAATTTACGTTTTGGGGTGTTTTTTTTTGCTGGAAAAATGGTGTTTACTTGTGGTTTTCCAGCAAAATACACTAATTATAGACCACGGGTTCATTGAACACCCGCAGATTTGTTTAATGACCATGGGGGCTGTATGCTGCAAAAAAAGTCCTAAAAAAATTCGACGACCCACTTGCAACCATAATTTTGGGCTGAATTAGAAACCTGGGTCGAGGACTATCTGTTACACGTAGTACTTGACTTACAACAGTTTATATGGTGACCGTTCACAGTTATGATGGCACTGAAGAAAAGTGACTTATGTTTTTCACACCCGTTGCAGCATGTGATTTACATTCGGACACTTAACAACCGACTCACATTCACGACGGTTGCAGTGTCCTGGAGTCATCAAACTTTCCCCAACTTCCTGACAAGCGAAGTCAATGGGGAAGCCAGAATCACTTAACAACCAGATTACTAATTGCAGTGATTCACTTAACAAGCAGAGCAAGGAAAAGTCATAAAATGGGGGCAAATCTCATTGAACAAATTTCTCACTGAGCAACATAAATTCGGGGCTCAACTGTGGTCGTAAGGGGAGGATTTACCTGTATTCTGCACGCTACAGCATTCTTAACCAATGTTTTTTCAGGACTGCTCCCAAGACGTTTAGCAAACGCCGGACCAAGGTCTGATTCGTTCCACCGTACAAATGCGCCTTCTGACTTTGTGCATAGGTAGTCCTCGACTTACAACAGCTCATTTCGTGACTGTTCGGAATTACAACAGCTCTGCAGCAACCTGTGACCGTTTTTCACATTTACGGCCATTGCAGCATCCCCATGGTCTAAATTCAGACACCTGGCAACCAGTGGTGGGATTCAATTTTTTTTTACTACCGGTTCTATGGGCGTGGCAGAGGAAGGATATACTGTAAAATCCCCATTCCCTCCCCAGCCCACTATTCTGCTTTCCAGCTCTGTTCTCCTGTGCAGGGCAACCAAAAAGGAGCCAGCCAATCAGCTGGGACTCAATGGGAGGCGGAGAATAGATGGGGGTGGAGCCAGTCAGTGGCGGCATTTGCCGGTTCTCCAACCTACTCCAGGACTTTTCCAGAACTGGTCCGAACCTGCTGAATATCACCTCTGCCGGCAACTCATATTGGTGAGGGTTTCGGCGTCCCCGGGTTGCGTGATCCCCTTTGGTGACCCTCTGGCAAGGACAGTAAATAGGGAAGCCAGATTCACTTAACAACCGGCTTACATACTTAACAACTGCAGTGATTCACTTAGGCACGGTTGCAAGAAAGGTTGCAAAATTGGGGTAAAACTCATTGAACCCCTCGCTTAGCCACAGAAATTTGGGGCTCAATTGTGGTTCACCTGTATACTACCTGTATACAATCAACTCTTGTGGACGTTTCCCCTCCAGTCAGTGGTGGGATTTTACTACTGGGTCTGTGGGCGTGGCTTGGTGGGCATGGCAGGGGAAGGATACTGCAAAATCCCCATTGACCCGCACCCCACCCCACCCCACTAGCCTGCTTTCCAGCTCTGTTTTCCTGTGCAGGGCAACCAAAGGAGACCCAGCCGATCAGCTGGGACTCAATGGGAGGCAGAGAAGAGATGGGGGCGGGGCCAGTCAGAGGTGGGATTTGCCGGTTGTCCGAACTACTCAAAATTTCCGCTAACGGTTCTCCAGAACTGGTCAGAACCCGCTGAGCACCACCTCTGCCTCCGCCCCGGTTTAAAACTACCCATGCTGCTAAAAAAAAAGAAAATAAAGGAAATCCAAGACCAGAGAGATCCAATTTATTTACACAGCGATCTCAGTGCTGATGAACGGGGGGTGGGGGGGACTGAAAGTGTAATGGTGCAATGTAAAACCACTTCATTTTATTTTCAAGACATGGTGCGTTAGCTGGGACAGACCTTAACCCTACATGGGAGTTTAGACCTACAGAGACTTGGGAGGCCATTTTTAGATATAAGCCCCACCCCCAACCCCAACCCCACCCCCAAAAAAACCAACAACAGCCAAGCCCACTCCCTTCTGGAAGAAGAGGAAAAACTGCTGCATTTCCACCATCCTGTACCCTGCATACAGTAAGTGTCGCTTTTTGTATTGTGATGCGTCTACCTCGGGTCAAGATCAGAAATGAAGACAGGCTCCTAATCCCCGTACAAAAAAGCAGGGGGGGGTCCCCAAACGTGGCCACTTGAAAGACTTGTGGACTTCAACTCCCAGAATTCTCCATCCAGCACAGCTTAAACTCTCTCGTGTAATCCCTTCCTCTCCAATCTCCCTCCTCTTTGGGAGATAAAGAGAAAAAGAAACGGACACGGCATGGCTGAGGAATTCTGGGAGTTGAAGTCCACACGTCTTTTAAGAGTTGTCCAGTTTGGGGAACCCCTGTTCTAGAGTCCCAGCATAGCTGGCTGAGGAATTCTGGGAGTTGAAGTCCACAAGCCTTAAAAATTGCCAAGTTTGGAGACCTCTACAAAAAGCATCACCGTCTGAGGTCGGGCGGGGAGGAGGCAGGAAAGGGGAGGAAATTTAAGGCTATGCCATGAGGAAAAAAGAAAAAAGAAAGAGAGAAGCCATTTCAAGAGAACCTGGCTTGCTTGCTTGCTTGCTTGCTTGGAGGGGCTGCAACTCTTTCCCATTAAGAGGGGGAGAAGGCGGCAAGAAACGATCCAGTTTCCAAAGGACGGTTTTGCGGCTCCAGCCCATTTCCAGGAGAAGCTACTCAAACGTGCAACATTTATTTACGCCTGAAGCCTTCTTACATTCCTCGGCGGTGGGTTCAGTTCTACCGACAGGCTGGATGGGGTGAGGGGGAGACAGGGACAGCTCGGAGCAGCCGTGTCTCTTCCCCCATCCCAACTCCCACCCCCTTAAATCAGCCCTGGGGGCCCCCCTGCCCCCCCCCCCCCCCAAAATAACCTCTCCCTTCAGCTGTCCTTCTGTCCCTGCCCAGCAGAGACTTGGCACAGATCCAGCAGCGGAGTTGGCAACTTGGGTTACTTTCGTCCTCTCTTTCCCGGCGGATGCTGGTTACTCGGGGGAGAGGGGGGAAGGAGGAGGAGGAGGGGGGGGTGTTTCAGCTCGGCAGTTGTTTCGCCCAACGGCAGTGGAATCCCGCCCCCCCCCACCGGCGATTCCATCGGGCGTGTTCCACTCCCTCCGCCAGCTCGCGCACACAGCTGGGCGCCTTTATAGGAAACCTTCTTTCCGGAACTGCTCTTGCAAGATGTCTCTGTACTCGTCGAAGCCGCCCTCGATACGTTGCACGGTGCCGCTGCCACACACCCACAGCTCCTTGCACACCAGCCGGATGAAGCGTTCGTCGTGCGAAACGAGGATCAAGCCGCCCTAGAACAAGACGGGTGGGAAGGGAGCCTCACATCACCCACTGGGGAGAGCTTTGGCCGCAAGGTCAGTGGTTCCCTCGCTTAC
>NW_020769563.1:30040-42326 GCF_900518735.1 Pseudonaja textilis
ATCTATCTATCTATCTATCTATCTATCTATCTATCTATCTATCTATCATCTGCCTGTCTATCTATCTATCTATCTATCTATCTATCTATCTATCTATCTTTGTATGGCATTCAGCTTTGTTCGGGTATTTTCCCACATCATTGTAGTTGTGCTTTTAAAGTTGTAGCAACGTTTCGGCAGAATCTCATCTGCCATCATCAGGCTTCTGTATAGTGTATTCTATATACTATCTATCTTTCTATCTATCTTTCTATCTATCTATCTATCTTTCTATCTATCTATCTTTCTATCTATCCATCTATCTATCATCTATCATCGATCATCTATCTATCATTTATATCATCCTGGACTTACAACCACAACTGGGAGCAGAATTTCCATTAAGCCAGATGGTTATTAAGTGAGTTACACCCAATTTTATGACCTTTTTTTTTTTTGCTGTGATCAAGTTGCTAAGTGAACCATAGCAATTGTTAAGTGAATCATAGGGTCGTTAAAGCAAACCCAACTTCCCCCATTGACTTTGCCTGTGAAGAGACAGCTGGGAAGGCCTCAAATGGCAACCACAAGATTCCCCAGGATGCTACAACTGTCATAAATATGTACCAGTTGCCAAGCGCCCTAAGCTTTTGATCACATGACTGTGGGGAAGGCTGTGACAATTTAAGTGTGAGGACCACTTGTGATAAGCCACTGTTTTCAGGGCTTTTTAACTTTGGTCACTAAAGAGAGTGATTGTAAGTCAAGGACTACCTCTTTCTCTATTGGTCTATTTCACAATGTAAGGAAGAAATTAAATGTACGGTGCCTCCTAGTGGTCAAAAGCAAATAAAACAATTTACAAAATAGCAGCATTTCCCAACTTCTCCAACGTTAAGGTGTGGAGATTTCAACTCCCAGAGTGCTAGCTGGGGCATTCTGGGAGTTGAAGTCCTCACATCGCCATGTTGTTGGAGCTTGAGATATACTGTTGTTGACAATGTCACCTCTTGAAATCTTTGCTTGTCTTAGTGGAGCCCAAGTCAGAATTCCTGAAACGTTTGAAGGTGCGAGAGGAAAGATCCACCTGGTTTAGTTCCAAGCCAGGAGGAAGACACTGGAAACATGGAGGCTGATTGGGAAGAAGGTTTAATGATGAAGCGGAACCACCAAGCCCATGGTTCCCTGCTGCAGCTGACCAAATGGAGATAAGAGTAGGGGTTTTTTTATACCTTATCTTGGGGCTTTACACTTGAGCTTCCTGTTCCTATGCAAGAAGCATGTATTCTATTGGCTGTTGTCAGACTCCCATGGGGCCATGTAGGGGTCATGTAGGGGTCATAGATGGCTCTATAGACAAAGTACAAATCCTAGGAGTTTGTGTTGAGGTTTGGCGGATGCAATGAAGGGGCTTGTTGGGCTATTCCTATTGTGGCTGTGGGCTAGTCCTACTGTTGTTGGATCTTGGGTGAGGGCATTTGCTTATGAATAGAGCTATCTATCTCTTTATCTCTTAAGTGCTGACATCTGCTGGGCGTTATTAAGGAAGGTGGGGGCTGCTTTCTCCTTTTAAAAGAACATGTTTCTCCATTTTTCATCCAGGGAAATAAAACATTCTGCATTTTTTTAATATTCCTGAAAATATTTCATTCTTCTAGGAGAGGGGCGGGTGCTAACTTCCTACAAAGGATAGGCTGAAATCCTGCCTAATTTCAGGAGAATTCAACAATGCCCACCAAGGGGTGAAAACCCCAGTACAAGGTAATCCTCAACTTACGACTGCCGTCATAAGTCCCTTTTTTCAGTGATGTTGTAACTTCAAATGCTCCTTAAACAAACGGTTGTCAGCCAAGAGAGACAATTCTAATCTTGCAAGTTTGGGGAGTGCTATAATATTTAAAAACAACAACAACAATGAAATTTGGAGCGATGAGATTTGCAGATGTCATCTAGAGAGGACTGTAGTTTTCCTTGATCCTGTCTTGGCACGTCCTGAGTGCAGAGACAGACGTAAAGTGTCCACGGAGAGTCTCCATCACCCAAGTCACGGCTTCCCCCCCACAAAAAGCAGTTGGACTTTCTTGGTTATTTTTTTTTCTTCCTTCAGAAACGTTTTGCTTCTCATTCAAGAAGTCTCTTCAGTTCAAAGCTTCAGAAGCTTCTTGGTTGACAAGCGAAATGTTTTCAAAGGAAAAAAAAAAAAAACACCAAAATTATCCAGTTGCCTTCTGGAAAAAAGTTAGAAGTTTGGAAAAAGGCAGAGAGACTTGAGTTTCTCAGAAGCTCGGGAAAACATTTCTAATTGGAATAAACCACGATAATCTAATTAGGCCGATCTTCATAATTCAGTCTATATATCTATATCTATATCTATATCTATATCTATATCTATATCTATATCTATATCTATATCTATCTATCTATCTATCTATCTATCTATCTATCTATCTATCTATCTCTTTATCTATCTCTATCTATCTCTATCTATCTATCTATCTATCTATCTATCTATCTCTATCCATCTATCAATCAATCAATCTGTATCCATCTATCATCTATCTATCTATCGCTATCTATCTATCTCTATATCTATCTATCTATCTATCTATCTATCTATCTATCTATCTATCTACCAATCATCTATCTATCAATCGATCTCTATCGATCTCTCTCTCTCTCTCTCTCTCTATTGATCTCTATCTATCTATCTATCTATCTATCTATCTATCTACCAATCATCTATCTATCGATCGATCTCTATCGATAACTCTCTCTCTCTCTCTCTATTGATATCTATCTATCTATCTATCTATCTATCTATCTATCTCATCTACCAATCATCTATCTATCTATCGATCTCTATCGATCTCTCTCTCTCTCTCTCTCTATTGATATCTATCTATCTATCTATCTATCTATCTATCTATCTATCTATCTATCTATCTGTTGTGGCTCCGATTCCCAAGCCTATGCTGTTAGAGGAAGAGGACTCAGAAGATGAGGAGGAGGAACTGGGAATGCCTTCCTTCCCAGGACCTTCCTCCCTGATAATGCCTCAGGTTCCATCAGACAACTGAGAGGAACAGCCTGAGATTAATCAGGAGGAAGGCATATCGGAGCAGCCCCTGAGAGGGAGTCAAGAGGAAGAATGTTGGCTCGATCCTAGGCAGCGTCATAGGGAGAAACGTGAGCAGCAACGTAGGAGGCGTGGGAGGGTCAGAGAGGGAGCTGAGTCATTGAGCCACACCCCACAGGGGATAAAAGTGGGTGTGTTGTCAGCTGGAACTTTGTACGGGACAAAGTTTGATCTTACTTCAGGTTTTCTTTGGAATGATTTTTGTGGTCTGCCTTGTAATTTTCTGTAAGTAGCTTTTTACTTGTTATCAGTTCGGACTTGACAAGCAGAGCGTGTTGGAATGCCAAGGACATTATCAGTTCCAAAGAATTAACTCTGTGAAGTCTGAGCCAGCCTGCCTGCCTGTGTTTGTGTGAGTTTGTACTCTTTCATCTTTTGAGAAAGAAGAAAGGTGAGACAGAACATTTATCTATCTATATCTATATCTACATCTATCTATCTACAGTGGTGAGTATTCCAATTTTTAAACTACTGGTTCTGTGGGCGTGGCTTGGTGGGTGTGGTGTGGCTTGGTGGGCATGGCAGGGGAAGGATACTGTAAAATCCCCATTCCCTCCCCACCCCACTAACCTGCTTTCCAGCTCTGTTCTCCTGTGCAGGGCAACAAAAGAAGACCCATCCAATCAGCTGGGACTCGGGAGGCAGAGAATAGATGGGGTGGGGCCAGTCAGAAGTGGTATTTGCCGGTTCTCCAAACTACTCAAACTTTTTTGCTACCGGTTCTCCAGAACTGGTCAGAACCTGCTGAATAGCACCTCTGTATATATACATCTTTATCTATCTACATCTATATCTATATCTATATATCTCTTTCTATTTTTATCTACATCTCTCTCTCTCTCTCTCTCTCTCTTATCTTTGTTCCATCCATTTACTTCATCTACCCCGTTTCTTCCAGCTTTTCACAGCCATAATATCGTTCCAGCTCAGCCAACTCCTGCAATTATGGGTTGCCAAGCTTGGCTCGGTCACCTTGACTCAGCCCGCTTGGCCAAACCCTCTCTGGCACGCTCACATCTTGCTCGGCTGCTGACTCAGCAAAGCGTGGAAAACCCCTGCCAGCGATCTGCTCTATGGGAGGTTGCAAATTCTCATTTTTAGAAGGGAAAGGAAAATGGCATTTGGCAGGGTATCCACTGTGGGGTTTTTTTTTCCTTTCCTTCCCCCCCCCTTTTTTTTAAAAGATTTTTTAATATGTAAGATTTGCAAAGGGAAGGAGACCGTAGAGATTTTCAGGCATTGTCCCCAAGGTGCTTTTTTCAGGAGACAACTGGACTTTCTGTGTTTTTCTTCTTTCGAAGACCTTTCGCTTCTCATCCAAGAAGCTTCTTCAGCTCTGATAGGATGGTGGGGAATAGAAGGATTTATATTCCTTGCAGACAGCTGGTCATTTGCATCCTTTTAGTGGGTTGTTGAGGCCACTTGGAGGTTTATCTATGTCCTCAGGGTCACCTGAGTAGTGCGAATGGTTCCTGTAGTCTGCAATTTTTTGACTGGAAATCCAGAGTGTGGGAGTAGAAATGAATTTCTGGGGGGGGAGGGGGGAATTGCAGACTACAGGAGCCATTCGCACCACTCAGGTGACCTTGAGGACACAGACAAACCTCTAAGTGGCCTCAACAGCTCTCAAAAAGGATGCAAATGACCAGCTGTCCGCAAGGAATATAAATCCTTCCATTCCCCACCATCCAATCAAAGCTGAAGAAGCTTCTTGGATGAGAAGCGAAACGTCTTCAAAAGAAAACAGCCAGAAAGTCCAGTTGCCTCCTGAAAAAAGCACCTTTGGGACAGAGGGAGGAGAGGTGAGAAGTTACCTGCAAACGTGTCACTTCCTGATTCATTTAACAACCGGGTTGCTAACTTACCAACTGCAGCGATTTCGCTGTGGCAAGAAAGGTTGTAAGGGGAGGCAAAAGTCACTTCACGAATGTCTCATTTAACAAATGAGAAATTTGGGGCTGGATTGTGGTAGTAATTCGAGAACTACCTGGATTCCACCTGCCTTATTCCACCACACCACTAGATGGAGCTAAAGCTCTGCTCTGCACTGCCTGCTATGGGAAAAAAAATAAGTTTTTTTTCCCACTGAAGGAGCCTGGTTATATTTTATTTTATTTTATTTTATTATTTTATTTTATTTTATTTTATTATTTTATTTTATTATTTTATTATTTCATTTCGTTTCGTTTCATTTCATTTTATTTTATTATTTTATTTTATTTTATTTATTTGATTTGTCAATTGCTTACAAGATAATAGGTATAAGTACATACATAGTTATGAATACATGAAATGGGTACATATAAGAAAAATAAAAGAAACAATAGGACAGGGACGGTAGGCACGTTGGTGCGCTTATGCACACCCCTTATAGACCTCTTAGGAAAGGGGTGAGGTCAATAGTAGACAGTCTAAGGTTAAAGGTTTTTGGGGTTTGGGGAAGAAACCACAGAGTCAGGTAGAGTATTCCAAACACTGACCACTCTGTGGCTGAAGTCGTATTTCCTGCAATCAAGTTTGGTGCAGTTAACCTTGAGTTTGTATCTATTGTGTGCTCTTGTGTTGTTATGGTTGAAGCTGAAGTATTCATTGACAGGTAGGACATTGCAATGTATGATTTTATATACCGTACTTAGATCGGACCGAAGGCGGCGTAGTTCAAGGTTTTCTAGGTCTAGAATTTCGAGTCTGGTGGCACAAGATATTCTGCAACGAGTTAGTGGAGTACCTTATGCCACCAGACTTGAAATTCTAGACCTAGAAAACCTTGAATTACGCCGCCTTCGGTCTGATCTAAGTATGGTATATAAAATCATACATTGCAATGTCCTACCTGTCTTTCCTGGATGGGGGAGCCTCTTCCACGCCGAGCCTCTTCTTCTGTGTGATGTTTCTTGGAGCTGAGGAGCGGGGCCTCCTTCCGAGATTGTCACAATGATGTATTTAATCCGCCTTCCTTGCCTCTCACAAGCCAAGTCTTTTGGTTTCATTGACAGCTTTTTCTGGCTGCCAACTTGAGGAGGCTTGTATGTTTTCAATCAAGGCGCTTCTTCAGTCTACACAGGCACCCAAATCTAATTTGAGCCTTCAAGTATCAGCCGCATACAGAAGGAAACAAAGCGTCAAAAGTTCGCTCTGGCATCTCCCTTCTGCCAAGTCACCGGCTCTCAGCATCTGAGAGTCATTTCCTTGGATGTTCTCATCTCCTGGCATTGCTTAGATCTTCTCCCGTGCCAGGGACCCACCGCGAGGAGAGGCTGGCTTTGAGATCCCAGTTGGCTTGACCCCGAGAAGGCTGGAGAACTTCTCAGATGGTTCAAGCTGCACATGGTTCCTTGGTGCTCTCTGGGCTTGGCTATATTTCTGGCAGACATTTCATTACCAAACTTGGTAACATCATCAGTGCTAGAAGGAAGTGCAGTTTAGGAGAAGGAGGAGGAGGAGGAGGAGGAGGAGGAGGAGGAGGAAGACGATTCTGAGGTCCTTAGTGTTCTCTGCAGTTGTTTGTTTTATTGCAGGCATTTCATGACCCAGCTAGGTAACATCATCAGTGCGAGAAGGAAGTGGGGTTTGGAAGGAGGAAGAAGCCTGCAGAGGCCTGCAGAAGCCTTCCTCAAACTGGAGAAAAATCAGCCGTGAGCCGCAGTGGAGGTAAGGGGGTGGCGGGTCATGGATTGCGCGTGCATGCGTAGGGGGCGTAGGGGCGCGCACGTTGCCTTCTAGGTGCTGGCACGCGAACACAAGCGTGCAAACGCACGCACAATTTTTGGCACAGGAGCCCCAAAAGGTTAGCAACCACGGGATTATGGGGTTGTTAAATGAATATATTTACACTCCAGGAAGTCGTTGACTTACAACCGTTTATTCGGTGACTATTCCATGTTTCAATAGCACTTTAAAAAGTGAATTATGACTATTTTACATACAACTGTTGCAGCCTCCCCTTGGTCATGTGATCAAAATTCAGACACATGGCAACCAACTCATATTTATGACCATTGCCGTGTCCTGGAGTCACCCGATCCCCTTTGGTGACATTCTGACAAGCCAACTCAGTGGAGAAGTCAGATTCCCTTAACAACCGTGCGACTATCTTCACAACTTCAGTGATTCACTTATCATCCATGCCGAGAAAGGTCATAAAATGGGGTGAAACTGACTTAACAACTTAGGAATGGAAATACCCTGCTCCATTGTGGTGGTAAGTTGAGGACTACCTCCAATGCCTTTTAAAAATACTTATTTCCCCTGTTTCCTTCCTTGAGTTGCAGCATTTGTGTGAGGGCAACACACTCCCACCACCATCACACTCACGTACACACAAGCACACACACTTGCCCTGAAGCTTCCTACTCATTTCCCTTTTAGATGGCTTCAAAGCTTCAACCGAGTGCTTACTCGATTCAACCCACCCCTTGCCCAACGCGGGATGAAAAAAACCTTCTTCGGATTCTCAAGGGAATAACAACAACTTTTCCCAAAGCCGAAACCTCCCTTTGTGTAAATTGTGTTCTTCACTTTCTCTGCCTCTCTTTGACGGCGAAAGGCAATTTTCCCCTGATCACAAGAGTCTAAGCACCTCACCGCTAATGTCATGGTAACCAGAATCTGATTTCCAACTTGGAAAATAATGACTCACTCTATCCTGCCCTGATGGAGCCCCGCCTAGAGTGCTACGTTCAGATTTTGCTGGCAAAGTAGGACATGTTCATCAGAACGGCGCTGATCAGGGATTCAGGGACTAGCTAGCAGAAGACGGTTAGCTTGGATATTAGGGAGAAAAGAAAAAAAAATAACTTGATAATGGTGAAAGCAATTTAAGCGTGGAATCAAATACCATGGTAACCACAGGTGATATTCAGCAGGTTCTGACCAGTTTTGGAGAACTGGTAGGGGAAATTTTGAGTAGTTCAGAGAATTGGCAAATATCACCTCTGACTAGCCCCGCCTCCATCTACTCTCTGCCTCCCATTGAGTCCCAGCTGATCGGCTGGGTCTTCTTTGGTTGCCCTGCACAGGAGAAGAGAGCTGGAAAGCAGGTTAGTGGAGTGGGGAAGGAATGGGGATTTTGCAGTATCTTTCGCCTGCCATGCCCACCAAGCCATGCCCACAGAACCGGTCGTAAAATGTTTGAATCCAACCAAAGCCGGTTCCTCTCCATGGCGGGTGCTCAAAACAACGTCTTGATTTCTGCACCAAACGAGGGTTCAAATTCAAAGTTCGAATTTTTCTCCTCTGGCCTTACGATTTTCATGATTTTGCTTGGATCCGAAGGAAGAATCAAAATTCAGAGCGGAAAAAAGGAAACACGGATCTTGAATGGAATGGAAGCAATGGCACAGTCAGGTGGGTTCAGAAGGAGGTTAGTCTGATGTTGTTCGGAACAGAAAAAGGGACATACAGGTAGTCCTCAACTTACAGCAGTTCATTTAGCAGCTGTCAGGGTTCCTGCAATTGCCCTAATTTAATCATGAGCCTTGAGCCAAGCTTCCAAAGAATCCAAAAGATTTTATTAGGAGCAACATGTCAGCATTAACCTGTATGAAGCTAACTCTGGCATATGTGATTGTGATGACCCAAAGGGGCGTGGCACAAAAGCAACAAAGTCACAAAAAGTAGGTAAAGTCCCTTTAATTCCTCCAACTTGGCCCCCAATGTCCAGTTATCATCGGCTGGAGAAAAAACTCTCCCAAGAACAGTTTTTAAAGAGAAGAAATTCAGTCCGAACCCAAAGTACATATAAATTATAAATAAAAACCAACACAAACCACGCTGCACCAATTAACCAGACAGAGCAGGATAAGGAATTGCAGAACTCAAAAGATAATGAAACACACACACAGAATCTGAATAAGACTTGACAAAGATAATTCACACCTTGCTTCCAGCAAGGTGCTATGCACAAACCCCACTTTTAAATCCTGTTTTCCCAGCTTCAGCTAATGAAAGGGATCAGGGCCCTTTTCTCCCCCGTAACCCTTGTTGCTCCCTTCTCCGTTCCTCCCTGCATGCCCTAGGATGCAGCGGGGGTGAGTCTGAGTCTCCCTCTGAATGCCCAGTCAGACTGTGCCCTTCCCCAGTTTCCTCCACAGCCACCAGAGCCACACTCCCACTCCCTACCAGGTGCTCGACCTCCCCCTCAGAATCAGATTCCAACAGGGGCGTGACAGTAATTTACATTCACCTGTGACCCTGTTTGCCCCCTCCCCCCTGGGTGTGTCATAAATCAGATTCTCCAATAAAGCACGTTCATCATCAATCACAGTCTCCGATGAAGGATTTTCATGGGCAGAAGATCCGGTAGCCTAGCTACAATCTTGGTAAGATAAGCATGGAATGTACTTCTGGTTTTAAACTGCCATAATGCTCCTTCAGATTCCACACACACACCCTTGTTTATGGCAACTCAAAAACAGGCATAGGAATGTTTTACGAGTTGACAGCGACCGCTGGAAGTTACCGCAGCACTGAAAAAAGTGACTGAAGACCGTTTTTTTGCATTTGCGACATCCCAGTGGCCACGTGATCAAAATCCAGCCATTTGGCAACTGACTCGTATTTATGACGGTTTGCAGTGTCCCCTGGGGTCACCTGATCCTCTTTTGCGACCTTCCGACAATCAAACCCAATGGGGAAACCCGATTTACTTAACAACCGTGTTACTAACACTAACAATTGCAAGGATTCACTTAACAACAACAGCGGCAAGAAAAGTTGTAAAATGGAGGCAAAAACTCGCTTTTGCACACATCTCACTTAGCGACAGAAACCTTGAGCTCAACAGTGGTCATAAGTTGAGGACTTCTGTGATCAATTCAGAATGAGGGCCGTACATACAAGATCTTCTTCCATACGGAAATGGTGATGAGATAAATCCAGTTCAGGAAATATAGATCCAACTCTGAATGGATCTTCTTGTGCCTTTAAAATCTCTCCTCTGCTCTCCAAATTAGGACGATGATTTCTCAGTGAATAAGGAGGAAATTGTAGGCATATATCCCCAGAGGTGGCTTGGTTTTTATTATTACTCAATATATTTCAAGATTCTGTCTGCTCCATAAATCATCTTCTTGTTCCCGGTTCTCTCCCAAGCTGAGCCCCAATCCGCTATCCAACTTTATCCTGACAATTATACCACCCTTCTAATATGGAATACTTCACATTATTTCCTTCTGCAGCCCCATCAATGCCAAAGCTGCGGGGAGAAGCCTTCTGTCTTTTCATTGGGATGAAATTGTCATTTATCTTCTTCAAGAATCCATTTCCAAGGAGAATCAATTTCCAAGAAAGAAAAAAAGAGAGAGGGAGGGAGTAACGGAGGGAGAGAGAGAGAGAAAGAGAGAGAAAGAAGAAAAGGAAGGAAGAAGAAAAAAGGAAAGGAAAGGAAGGAAGGAAACAAAAGAAGGAATGGAGGAAGGGAGGAAGGAGAAAGAAACAGAGAGAGGGAGAAAAAAAGAAAGGAAAGGAAAGAAAAGAAGGGAGGGAGGGAGGGAGAAAGAGAAAAAAGAGAAGGAAGGGGAAGGAAGGAAAGAAAAAGAAAGAAAAGGAAGGAAAGAAAGAAAAGGAAGGAAGGAAGAAAGGAAGGAAGGAGAAAGAGAGAAAGAAAGAGAAGGAAGGAAGAAAAAAAGAAAAAAGGAAGGAAGGGAAGGAAGGAAGGAAGGAAGGAAGGAAGGAAGGAAGAAGAAAGAAAGAAAGAAAGAAAGAAAGAAAGAAAGAAAGAAAGAAAGGAAAGGAAAAGAAGGAAAGAAGAAAGGAAAGAAGGAAGGAAGGAAGGAAGGAAGGAAGGAAGGAAGGAAGAAAGAAAGAAAGGAAAGGAAAGGAAAGGAAAGGAAAGGAAAAGAATGAAAGAAGAAAGAAAGGAAGGAAGGAAGGAAGGAAAGGAAAAGTAAAGAAAAGAAAAGAAAAGAGAAAAGAAAAGAAAAGAAAGGAAAGGAAAGGAAAGGAAAGGAAAGGAAAGGAAAGGAAAGGAAAGGAAAGAAAAGATCTGGTACATGTTTCTGTCCCTAATCTGATTTGAAAGAATAATTTTCCTGAGATCCAATTCTGCATAGCTGTCTGAAAGCATTTTCAGAGAAATTGAATTTCCCAACACCTTTTATAACAGGTTTCCTGGGGTGGAGGGCAAGGGAGGACCTGTCTGTCAGTCTGTCTGTCTCTCTCTGTCTCTCTCTCTCTGTCTCTCTCTCTCTGGAATTCCAAGCACTTCAGGATTCCTCCAAACGTTTTACATTGGAAAGGGACTAAGATTTCCTCTTGCATAGGAGAGGAAAAAAAAAACTTTGTCCAAGAAGGCACAGCAGCTGGGAAGTGTTAATTAATCTCCAAACAGAATGGAAGGTGTTGCCAATCCTTTTTCTCTGAGATTCTGACAAGTTTCCTAGGTAAACATATTTATTTTCCAAATGTCAGCAGTTCATGCATCAACTCATCACTGGATTCAAGGCCTCCTCGTTTCACCAGCATCCACCTTTATTAACCCTTCCTGTTTTCTCTGGCGTCGTGATTGCTAGCGGCAAGTTTTGTTAGAAACTCATTCTGAGCTAAAACATGAGATGCCCTGGCTTAAGATTGTAGAATCAGGAGGGGCAGGAGCGGGTGTCCAGAGCTCATCTAGACCGACCTGCTTCTCTGTAAAGAAATCCATGAAACGTTGGGTATGGGTAGACGGTTTTCACATCTGTCCTATTGTACCTCTCAATTACTGAGGCCCAGTGTGATCTCCTGGTTAAGGCACCAAGTGGGAGGCTAAGAGTTTTAGTCTCACCTGAGGCATAAAATCCAGGCTGGGTGACTTTGGACCAATCACCAGGACAAAGTGAGTTCTAGTTCCACCATAGGATGAAAGCCCTTTGAACCAATCACCAGGAGACGCTGAGTTCTAGTTCAGCCTTAGGCCTGAAAGCCAGCTAGGTGACTTTGGACCAATCACCAGGACAAAGTGAGTTCTAGTTCCACCATAGGATGAAAGCCCTTTGAGCCAATCACCAGGAGACGCTGAGTTCTAGTTCAGCCTTAGGCCTGAAAGCCAGCTGGGTGACTTTGGACCAATCACCAGGAAATTGTGAATTCTAGTCCTGCCTTAGGCTGAAAGCCAGCTGTGGGACTTTGGGCCAATCACCAGGAGACAGTGAGTTCTAGTTTCACCATAGGCCTTGAAAGCTGGCTGGATGA
>NW_020769563.1:142319-154840 GCF_900518735.1 Pseudonaja textilis
GAACGCCACGCTTCCACACCGGACCAGTCCGACGTCGGTCCTGCCTTCCACTTTGTCATCCAAGACTCCGCTATTATTTTCCCCAACCCTCCAATGGAGACTCTGGTCTGGATGGAGAAAGACCCCCCGACCCCTTTCCGGCAGGCTTACCTCCGCAGAAGCAACTTGGGGTGATTTTTACTCTCCAGGTTCTTGTCGATCAGGTCAGCCAGGAGCTGCTTGAGGACATCGGTGGCGTATTCTAGCTTGCTCTGCAGCACGGTCATGATGAGGGAGGCCACGTTGCCACGGTCCCGCATGGAGAAGCTGCGCTGAGACTCCAGCGTGCGGATGAAGGAGAGCAGGAAGGCCTTGTTGTTGATGAGCTGGGCGAAGAACTTGAGGCCTTTCTCTACCCGCTCTTGCCGATAGCCGGGAACCTTGCCCCAAAACAGAATAACAGAAGAGTTGGAGGTCTTCTAGTCCAGTGGTCCCCAACCTTTCTTGTGCCACGGCCCGGTACCAGCATCACAAAATGATCTGCAGCCCGGTACCGGCATCAGCATGCATGACAAGGCACGGCGAGCTGAGCGACTGGCCAGCTGGCCATCCCCCACTTCTCCCCGCCACCTTCAACTCCTCCTTTGTACCTTTGTCGCTGGGCTTCGCTTCGGGACGGCTTCGGGACGGTCGCTCCGCTCGCCTTGCCTTGGGTGCTGAAAGAATCCTCGCGCCTTAGTTTCGTTCAAAGCCCCCCCCCCTTCGATGAAACTAAGGCGCAAGGATTCCTTCAGGACCCAAACGCCGCTTTCCAACCGGAAAAGCTCACCCGGAAGCACTTTCTTGTCAAACAAGTTGGCGGCGCCCAGCAAACTGGTGGCCCGGTAGGAAATGTTCCACGGACCGGGACCGGTCCACGGCCTGGTGGTTGGGGACCCCTGTTCTAGTCCAAGACCCCGGCCCTGTTTAAAGCAGGAAACCCTTCACCGTTTTAGACAAATGGCGGTCCAAACACCTGACCCCTCCTCCCCCTCTTCTCTCTGGCAGCCCTTCAAGCATTGGAAGACGGCTATCACGTCGCCCCTGGTCCTTCTCTTCGTTAACAGTAGCCGTGCCTAGTTGTCTTCGGACAGAGGACTCCAAACTTGGCAACTCAGCACAGCTGAGCATAGCTGGCTGGAGAATTCTGGGAGTTGGAAGTCCATAAGTCTTCCAGTGGCCAAGTTTGGGGACCCCCTGCCTTAGTTGTTGATCATGAGGGTATTAAGAGAAGAACAAGAGTCGGAGGGGGCCTTAGAGGTCTTCCAGACCAACCCCCTGATCAAGCGAGAGATCTCATATCAGCAAATAAAAACAATAAGAAATGACAAAAAGAATGAAATGAATGAATCAAGTACAACAGAACAAAATTTGGCAAAACAAAAACAAAAAACCAACTTCCACCCCTCTCCCCGACAGAAGCGGGTCACACTAGCCATTTGATGGGTTCCATGACTCTCTGGGTTCTGCGTGTCCCCTGGCAAAACCAGGTCTTTGGTGCCTTTCGGAAGAGTATTAATGAGGTTCTCTCTGAGGTTCCAGAGAGAAGGAGCCACCACAGAGAAGGCCCTTCTCCTAGGTCCCACCAGGTGTATCTCCCTCAGGGGTGGGACCCTCAGCGTTCCCTGTCTCCTCGCTCTAACGGGTCAAGTAGATGTCACATAATTGGTTATAATTATAATTAGTTCTGGCTGGAAATGAAAGTCCTTCCCAGCATTGCCTTAAAAGAGGTTTTGCTTTTCAAAGCTGTTTGCGTTTCAGGACGTTTGATGAAGGCTGCATCAGTGGTGGGATTCAACCGGTATAAACAACCGGTTCGGTGAGCGTGGTATGAACAACGGTTGTAACAGCCGGTTCAACCAAACCGGTCTGAACCGGTCTGAATCCCCCCCCGCCCCGCCGCCTTCCATGCGTCAGTTTCTCTTCCATCCCAAATTCTTACCTCCAGATCCCTGAGTACTGGGTGGTCTTCAATCCCAGGGAAAAGGACTCTCATGGTGTACGTCCGATAATCCAGAAACGGTATTCCTGCTCCATCCAAGTCACTTGTCAGCTCATGGATGTCGGTCTGGAGTTCTGCAAAAGCTGTGATTGGAGGCGGGGGAGGGGAAGGAATTTATTTATTTATTTTTTAAAAAAGGAAGAATGAACCGTTCAAGGGAGAATACAGGTGGTCCTTGACTTACAACAGTTCATTGAGTGACTGTTCAAAGTTAAAACAGCCCTGTAAAAAAAGTGACTTAGGACTATTTCTCACCCTTACGTCCATGGAAGCATCCTCACGGTGACGTGATCAAAATTCAGAATCGTTGGCAACTGACTCATAGTTATGACGGTCACAGTGTCCCGGGGAGTCACGCGATCCCCTTTTGTGACTTTCTGACAAACAAAATCAATGACAAAACCAGATGCATTCAACAGCCATGTGACTAACCTAACACCTGCAATGATTCGCTTAACAACGGTGGCAAGAAAGGTCGTAAAACGGGACAAAAATGCACTTAACACACGTCTCGCTTAGCAACATAAATTTTGGGCTCAGTTGTGGTCGTAAGTAGAGGACTATCTGTATTTTTAATGCAGGTCGAAGATCCAAGAGAGTGTATTGTAGCAAGATTTGGCCAGAATTATCTAACTTAACAACTCATTGTTTGCATTCACACAGCATACTTTAACCGATTGAACTGATTTTTTGAGTTCAGGATCAATACTGCAAACTGTAAAAAAAAAACAACACATTGGTTTGCACAGCACACTCACTTGGAAAAATAACCTAAGCCTAGTGAGAACTATAATAAGTTACTCGGTAGATCTTTTTGTAAATATTTATATTTTTATTTTATTCACCACAAAATTAAAATACAAAATACAAAGCAAAAAAGAAATTCCAAACAGAAACCAAAAAGAAAAAAAAATCAGAACACAAAACAATCGAAGTATTAAAAAGGTGACTTAGAAAAGAATAAAAACCAACATATTATAACCAGTGGTGGTCTTCAGCAGGTTCTGACCAGTTCTGGAGAACCGGTAGTGGAAATTTTGAGTAGTTCGGAGAACCGGCAAATATACGTCTGGCTGGAGATTTTACAGTATCCTTCCCCTGCCACGCCCACCAAGCCACCCCCACGGAACCAGTAGTAAAAAAATTTGAATCCCACCACTGATTATAATCCCCTCTAATTGAATACTGATTAATATATTACTACAACATTAATTCCCACCCTTTGTAAAACAGGCCCTTCCAAAAAGTTTAAACTACTAAATCTATTTGCAACCTGTTTTGACCTGACTTTAACATAACATAGTAGTTAACAGGAAAAACAATAATAAGAAAACAAAACAAAATTAAAGTTTCAAATCTCTCCGTTAACAAATCGTTATTTGTAATCCACTCATAGAAAATTTACCAACTTTTATCTTATCTTTCCCACGTCAAACCAACAGTTATAAATTATAATTCCTCCTGGGTCAAATATTTTAATACCATCTCTTTTCAATTGTTGTTTAATTAAATATAAATTCAGTCTCCAGAATAAATTTATCATCCCATCCAGGTGCAAACAAAAGTAGTTGCCAATTAACTGTAATAAATCCATCTAGGAAATTGTTCTTCCACTTCTGATCAAAGTTGTAATATTAAAGAAATATGTAAACTTAAACTTTGGAGCAACAGGTGAAGTCCATTTTGTTAGTTTTCCAGCCCTGAGATTATCACTTTGATTTGGAACTGGATTAACGTCCTTTTGTGTAACTTTGTCTTCATGCCCTAACATTATTTTTTTTTTTTTGTACAATCATTCCTTTTTGATCAAGCTTTTGAAAGAGAAATCCAGCTCGAAGCTGCACATTTCCCTATCTTTCTTTCTTAGATTTCAGGCACTGCTCAGCCATTTTCATCTATGAAACTTAGTTAGAGAACAAAGAATAAGAGAAGTACGTTTTACTCTATATTTCAATCCAGGGTTATAAGAAAATTTCAATAAAAATCAAGTTCAGGTATTTTTCAAATTCAAAAAATACTAAAATTCAATGGCGAGAGCCGGACCGCTCTTCACCCCCTCCCTGAACGCTGCTGGACTTTCCATATGGAAGGGACAGAGTGTCAGAGTATATTCATTAACTGGCAGGGACATGGTTAACAAAGTAAGCATGGCAACAGACCAGCCAATGGGATTTGATAACCTGGGTGTGGTTTGGCTCTATGTGCTTTGCTGAGAATTGAAAATGAAACTAGCTTGCTTGTTTGCTGAAACTGATACCTGCTTTGAGCTGCTGCTGCTTGTGTTTTTTGCTTACATTACACTGAAAGAATCTACAAATGGTATTGTAAACTTTACTTCGTGTTATTTTGTTTATAAAGAAGTTAAGGATCCTGCTGAATCAGTTGTCTCTGTATGTTTTCTGGACTTGGATTTCTGCTGCAAACTCTAACCCAGAGGTTATCCAGAATAACAGATATCAAAAAGAAAAAAGGGAAAAACAGCACTTAAGAGTCCAGTTAGGGGGCTGAAATAAATCAGCATTCAACCGCTAATCAACTTTCGAAGCAAAAAGCAAAATCAAGCAATACATTCCAAAAATGAACGTTAACATGCCGGCGTGCTTTCAGATAACGAAACTGCTGACAGGAAGGTGGATACATCCAGGGACTTTTCGATCGCTTCCAGAAGAAAGACTTTTCGATCGCTTCAGAACCTTCTCCACTGGATTCAAGATTGTCCACCCCAAAGCAGGGATGGGCTTCAAAAAATTTAGCGAAGGATTCTCTGTACCATGGTGGGGAGGATGTTTTTAGCCTCCCCGGGCTCCGGAGTCTTTCCTTGAGCCTCCAGGTGAACGAAAACAGCCTCCCTGAGCTCTGGAGGCTCTTCGGAAGCTGGAAACGGGCCCATTTCCGGCCTTCCCGAACTTTCAGGAGGCCTGTTTTTCACTCTTTCCAAGCCTCCATTAGGACCCTGCACTTACCTGCACCCAAAATGGGCCACGTGGGGACTCCTGGGAGAGGCAGGTTGGGGTGGGTGGGGCGGGGCCAGCCAGGAGTGGATTTGGGGGTTCTCTGAACTGCAGAGAATCTTAGCTAACCCCCAGCAGCCCAGCCTTGTTCCAAAGTCATCTTGGGTCACTCCTAAGCGCTCCCCTTCGAAACCAGGGACACCGTCAAAGAACCAGCTTTAGCAGTAAAAACAGCAGATTGACGGTCAGAGGAAAAAGAAACCCTCATCGTGCATCAGCCATATTAAGAGGAAAGTGTTATTTGTTAGATCTTATCTTATCCCAGTTAAGTGTGTTGTGAGAATGCAGCCAATATAAAGCCGTGAGATTTACCTCTTATTTCACCACCCGTAACAGCGAGTCCTCAATTTTCAAACACCCCTGAGCTCAAAATGTTCACGGCTAAGCAAGGCAGTCGTTTTGTCAGCTTTTGCCACATTTTACACCCTTTTGGGGCCACCGTTTTTGAGCAAACCATTGCAGTTGTTAAGTGAATCATGCAGCCATTAAGAGAACCTGGTTTCCCCATTGACTCTGCTTGTCAGAATGCGGTGGCCGTTTAGCAAATGCGGCGGTTGTTAAGCAAGCCCAATATTCCCTACGGTTGTGTTTTGCAGGAACTGGAAGTACATGCTGATTTTGGGCAAAAATGTCGTAACTTGTAGTCACATGACGATGGAGGTGTTGCATATATACTTTGTAGCTGTGTTGTTGTTGTTTTTTAAAAAGTAAAACTAATAAAGTTTATTTAAAAAAAAAAATATAGGCTGGTTGCCAAGTGCTCAGTGCAGTCATGTGACCACGGGGAGGGTGGGAGGAAAGCCATTGTAACTTCCTGTTGTGGTTTGCCAACAGCAGGTGTGGACGGCTGAGGTCTCAGAGAGTGAGGACTCGGATGAGGGGCCTGCGTGTGATGCAGGGATGGGGCCATGACCATCAGGGAGTAGAGATTGTGGAGGCTGGCAGCAGTGAGGAAGAGGCCCCCGAGGAGCCTGTGCACAGTGTGCGTGCACACAGGGCTACTCGAAGGAAAGAGCAGCTACAGTAGCACAGGCAACTCAGAAGGAAGGCTGCAAGATAATGGCCCCTCCCTCAAGAGATAAAAGCCAGCTGAGAAACCAGAGTTCTTTGCAGGAAGCAAAGACGTTTTTGCACTCAAGCCTTGTGGACGTTCGGAATATCTTGATTGGTGTTTGGAAACTCTTTGTGTTTGAAATATTTCTTAGTAACTTTATCTAGTGTTCTTGGCAGCCTTGCACAACCTCGGCAAGGCTCGTTCTTATTAGAGATAATTAATTTGAAACAGCCTTTTAACTGTGAAGGAATGGAATTTGTAAAGAATAATTAAACGGTTTTGCGGTTACCTCTGTTTCGTGTTTGCTTCCTTGGAACAAGGTTTGAGTCAGAACACCTCCCTAGTATCTTAAGCTATACAGGGAAATCTGAAAGAAAATATCCTTTCAGACTTGCAAGATTCTGTTAATGTCACCTTACACTAGAGTAGAATTAGCTCAACTGGGCGTGCTTCCTATCTGGACTACCTCACATGGCCATCGGCAATTTATCTGAAGCCTTGGTAATGTTGCGGCCCGCCAGCGGCCAGCGGAGCTGGTGGCAGACTCGGATAGTGAGGAGGTTGGGGAGGAACCTGGGCCAGTCCTGGAGTCTGGGGAAGGCTCTGACGGGTGCTCTGTGTCGGAGGCAGAAATGGGGCCAGGGCCGTCTGACAGTTATCAGCCGCCTTCGGAGTCAGAGATCAGTGGCTGGAGCCTGTTCCCAGTATGCGCATGCACAGAGCTGCCAGGAGAAGGGAACAACTAAGGAACAAGGGTCGACTCAGGAGTAAAGGCTCAGGTGGACGGTGAATGGCCCCTCCCCTAGGGAATAAAGAGGAGCGAAAGGGGAGTGGGGTTCGCAGGAGACAATTGTTTCGTTTAATTAGGGTGAAGATTTGTTTGTGATTCCCTGCCAAGCATTTCCTGCTACAGTGTGGCGCTTGGAAGCTATCGGCCTGGCAGCTCTGCAAGCCCGATCAGGTCTGTGGGTGTAAATCCCTCTTGAAAGACTGTCTGCCAGGGACTTGGCTGGATGTGAACGAGAGGAATTCCCATTAGCCTAAATCAAAAGGGGTTTTTGTCGGGACGAGGAGTCTGCTTCGTGATTTTTGGGAAGCCCAGGTTAGAACAGGTCACCCCTTCAGCTCGTAGTACCTTCCTTGCACTCCAAAGCCACCCTGGACTCCAGATTGTCCATCTGCATCTGCAGCCTTTTGAGCGTGAGATCGCTTTCCCGAGACTTCCGCTTGTAGGCAATCAGGACGGCCACGATGAAGATGATGAGCAGGCCGCCAGCCACGGCGATGCTGACAATGGCGGGCAGGCTGAGCGGGCTGTCAGAGGAGATGTTGACCATGCCAGGAGAGAACTCCATGCCTCCAACACGAGCCTGTGGCGAGAGCGAGGGACTAAGTCAACCTTGGCCCCTTTAAGAGGCGTGGGACTTCAACTCCCAGCATTCCCTTAGCCAGCAAATCACTCCATCTCATGGCTTGGGGAATCCTGGGAGTTGAAGTCCCACTCCTCTTAAAGGAGCCAAGGCTGAAAAAAGACCGCAGCGGTCTAGCTTGATAAAGTCAAGACCCACTTCTAACGTTCACTTCTCCTAGTGAAAGATGAAGTCACTAGATCTCATGGTCTTCTCCTTGTGAAAGATGAAATCTCTCTCTCTCTCTCACACACACACACTCCTAGATGTGTTTCTCTCTATTGCTGTTTTTAATTCACTTTTTTAAAATGTTTTTTGTTGGGTTTTGGTCTCTGTTAAGTTTTTTTTTTTCCCCTTTGGGATTTTGCATTTTAATCTTCTGAATAAAGTTGAGAAAGACAAAGTCACTAGTTCTCACGGTCCATGCTGGCTGGAGAATCCTGGGAATTTGAGGTCCCCACACACTTCTTAAAGGAGTCAAGCTTGTGAAACATTGCACTAAGCTCACTTGCTAAGCTCAAGTCCCACTTCTTACATTTTCTACTCCTTGTTAAAAGACAAAGTCACTAGTCCTCATGGTCCATGCTGGCTGGGGGAATCCTGGGAGTTGAAATCTCACTCCTCTTAAAGAAGCCAAGGCTGAGAAAGGCTCCAGAAATCTAACTTGATAAGGTCAAGACCCCTTCTATTCACTTCTAGCGAAAGATGAAGTCACTAGATCTCATGAGTCAAGGGGTGATGGAATCAACAGAGGAAGTTCCCTGTTGAAATTTCAGGAAGTAAAATATTAAGGCTATTAAAACTGATATTAAAAGTAAGGCTCTCCCCTTTACTAAAGAGGACTGTGAAAATATTTACAGACTCCTCACATCCCAGACATAAACTGTTTCAACTCC
Organism: Pseudonaja textilis; assembly: GCF_900518735.1. The sequence continues at coordinate 150,710 of NW_020769563.1, forward strand.
TACCCTCAAAGCGACGCTATAGAGCCCTGCACACCAGAACAACTAGATGCAAAGACAGTTTTTTCCCTAAAGCCATCACTCTGCTAAACAAATAATTCCCTCAACACTGTCCAACTATTTACAAAGTCTGCACTACTATTACTATTCATCTTCTCATCACTCCTTATCACCCATCCCCTCCCACTTGTGACTGTAGGACTGTAACTTTGTCGTTTGTACCCTTATGATTTATATGGACTGTTTCCTAGTATGATTTGATTGCTTGTTGTACCCTATGACTGTCATTAAGTGTTGTACCTGATGATTCCTGACTCTTGACAAATGTCTCTTTTCTTTTACGTACACTGAGAGCATTTGCACCAAGACAAATTCCTTGTGTGTCCAATCACACTTGGCCAATAAAAGAATTCTATCTATCTACTTGCCACGCAAGAATAAAATGAGGGACAATAAATTATGCAAAAAAGGAGTCATTTTGTTCTCTTTGCAGCGACAACAATGTTCTCCAGGTTCCAAGGCACTATTGACTTTTTGATTGATTCTTTTTAGAGTAAAAAAAAAAAATCACTGTAACTCCGTAACACGCTGGCAGTATTCCTTACCGTAACTTTATGTCGTCCTGTAAGATTTGGGGATTCACACAACAGTTGGACATCGGAGACCGTAACCACGCAGGGCTTTTCCCCAATCAGCACAGTGTAATTCAGCTTAGCGTTCCCTCCTGCCACCGGCGGGGTTAAGTTCTTCCCCTAGGCCAAGAGAAACCACGTGGGTGGACAGTGAGATTAGCAGCATATAAATTTAATAAATTAATCAATCAGTAGTAAATAACTAACGTCAACTCATAAAATATTTCTATGGTCTTTTTAGAGTTGTCAACCGAAAGGGAGCGGTGGGCAGCTAGCATTCCACAAATGTTTTCAAAGATAGTAACTAGGTGACCAAAGTTTCTGCCATGCAAAATTCTAACTGGAGAACATGATTGATGACTCTGGGCTATGGAGGTGTCCCATCGGAGGATATGAATTACGATACACCCAGGGGGTGGGGGGAAATCCAGGATCAATGAATGATGTGTCTCAGAGTTGGCTACACCCAGGCAGTGCCGGCATGTTTACTCCTAATAAATCTTCTTTAAGTTTTGGAAGTTCAGCTAGAGACTCATGATTTAAATGGGGTAACTGCCGGAGGAGCCCTGACAACTCAATCAATAAGGGATGAATCAATGAGAAATTGTTTATTGAAAGTCAGCTGGGGAGGTCACAAGTGAGAATCCCATGACCCCGGGCTGTGAAATTGTCGTAAGTACATAACCACCGGAATTCCAATCACGTGTCTATGGGGACACTGCCATGGTCATAAGTATGAGGACCGTTTGTCAGTTATTTTTTTCAGTGTCACTGTAACCTTGACTGTTAACTGAATTAATGCTTGTAAGTGGGGGGACACCTGAGATAGCCCAACAAACTCCATGGAGTCCACTGGATATTGATTAGCAAATGCACTTAAATAAAGATTTTAAAATAAAAGATGGCAAGAAGTCCACGCCAGCGGTGGTATTCAGCTGGTTCTGAAGGGTTCTGGAGACCTGGTAGCGGAGATGTTGAGTAGTTCAGAGAACCGGCCAATCCCACCTCTGACTGGCCCCGCCAACCCCATCTATTCTCTGCCTCCTGAGTCCAGCTGGTCAGAGGGGTCTTCTTTGGGTGCCCTGCACAGGAGAATGGAGCTGGAAAGCAGGTTAGTGGGGTGGGGAGGGAAGGGGGATTTTGCAGTAACCTTTCCCTGCCACGCCCACTAAGCCACATCCACCAAACCACACTACGCCCACCAAGCCACGTCACACCCACCAAGCCACACCCACAGAACCAGTAGTAAAAAAATTTGAATCCCATCACTGGTCCACACCTTGAATTTACCGTTTTGTTTTGTTTTTTTAAATCTAGCTTCTCGGCCAGAGTTTGCTCCTTGTCAAAGGTCTGGAAAGGATTTGCAAAGAGGCAGTCCTCGACTTACAACCACTCCTTTAGCGTCCATTCAAAGTTAGAAAAAAGCGACTTAGGACCATTTTTCACACTTAGGACCGTTGCAGCGTCCCTGTGGTCACGGGATCCAAATTCTGACCCTTGGCAACTGACATGTACTGATGACAGTTGCCGTGTCCTGGAATATATTGTTGTTTTGGCCTGTCAGTTGCCGGCCTCTCCAGCAGCCAAATCAGAGGAGGCATGGGAATTACGGTCAGCATCAGGACCACTTGAGAGCTACGAGAGGGAAGAGGGAATGAAGTTGGCAGAGAGAGAGAGAGAGAGAGAGATGGAGCCTGAGCCATCCATCAGCCCTCAGATGGAGAGTCAAAAAGTGACTGATGAGGAAGAGGAGGAATAGCTGGGTCTAGTGCCTGAAGTGCAAATGCACAGAAGGCAGAGGAGAGGAGAGCAGTGGAAATCTATGGGCTGGTCCTCGGGACAGAAGAGCCACGCCTGCTAGCAAAGCCCCAACCTAGTTCTGGGGATACCAGGCAGTGGGAAGAGATGAATAAGAGGTGGCAGACAACTATTTATCTCCCTGCCGGACAGACTTGTTCACCTGCGTTAGAGAGATAATTTTTTTTTTGCTAGGGCCGCCAGCATTTCTAACTTAAATTGATTTAAATACGGAGGGTTTGTTGTGTTTAGGGGGCAGGGCTGGGTCAGAACACAGGCCATCCCCTTTTGTGGCCTTCCCTGCCAGCTTCTAACCAGCAAAGTCAATGGGGGAAGCCGGATTCGCATAACGACCACTTCACAACTGCAGCGTTTTGCTTAACAACCAAAAAAAAAAAGATAATAAAAAGGGGCAGGACCACTTAACAACTGCCTTGCTCTATGAATGGAGATGTTGGGCACAGTTGTGGTTGTAAGCCAAAGTCTTCCTGCATTGCGTCATCCTTGACCCCGTACCTTCAAGATCAAAGGGGTTCCAGGTTTCAGTTCCAAAATCCCGGGGGGACCGAAGGCCTCAAAGATGGGGTTTGGGTAGTAGGTGAAGTTGGTCTTGTTGAGGATCAGCAAGGAGAAGACGTTGTCCAAGACGAAGCCAAATTCATCTGGCCGTTCGGCGAGCTCCGACTGGTTGTTCGGGTCCACCGTCAAGGCTGGAGCCTGGCAGACCATTTCCGTCTCGTTCTGAACTTCGCAGGCCTGAAAACGGAGAGCAAGGAAGAAGGTTGAGGAACAATCCCGTTCTTCCAACGTTAGGAAAGAGGAAGGCGTTGCAACCGTGTCTATAACGGGCGCTGCAAAGGGTGGGAATCCATTCCCAGATCTGCACACATATTCAGAAGGAAGCTTTGGGCTGTAAGGACAACAGGGACGCCCCATGGACACAGGTAAACCTCCAGGTGGCTTCAACAGCCCTCGAAAAAGGATGCAAATGACCAGCTGTCTGCAAGGAATATCAATCCTTCCATTGCCCACCATCCAGTCAGAAGGTTCCACACCCATTTGCGCCACTCAGGTGACCCTGAGGACACAGATAAACCTCCAGGTGGCCTCAACGTCTCTCTAAAAGGATGCAAATGACCAGCTGTCTGCAAGGAGTATCAATCCTTCCATTCCCCACCATCCAGTCAGAAGGCTCCACACCTATTTGCACCACTCAGGTGACTCTGAGAACACAGACACACCCCCAGGTGGCCTCAACATCCCTCTAAAAGGATGCAAATGACTAGCTGTCTCCAAGGAATATCAATCCTTCCACTTCCCACTATCCAGTCGGAGCTGAAGGAGCTTCTTGGATGAGAAGTGAAAGGTCTTCAAAAGAAAAAAAAAACGAGAAAGTCCAGTTGCCTCCTGAAAAAAAGCACCTTTGGGACAACCTTGTCCTGGATGGCTGAGAATCTTTACAGACTTTAGGCTGTTAAGTGAAGACCTGGTCTTCCTTGGAGCAAGTTGGAATTCAAACAACACAGAGACGGTGTCAAAGATCACCTGCAATGGAACTGTCTAGGACAGGGGTCTTCAAACTTAATAGCTTTAAGACTTGTGGACTTCCACTCCCAGAATTCCTCCTCCAGTCATGTTAGCTCAGGAATTCTGCGAGTTGGAAGTCCACAAGTCTTAAACTTGCCAAGTTTGAAGACCCTCAGGC
>NW_020769563.1:154850-175820 GCF_900518735.1 Pseudonaja textilis
GTGACTCGGGGACTACCTGTAAAGTTAGGACGTTGCAAAGACAGCTAAAGGAAAATGAAACTGTTTTAAGGTCCCCTATCAAGAAGACACCATGCAGAGGTGGAATTCAGCCGGTTCTGACCGGTTCTAGAGAACCGGTAGTGGAAATTTTGAGTAGTTCGGAGAACCAGCAAACCCCACCTCTGACTGGCCCCGCCCCCCTCTATTCTCTGCCTCCCATTGAGTCCCAGCGGATCGGCTGGGTCTTCTTTTGTTGCCCTGAACAGGAGAACAGAGCTGGAAAGCAGGTTAGTGGGGTGGGGAGGGAATGGGGATTTTGTAGTAACCTTCCCCCAGGAACGGGGAAGAAATGGAGGTTTTGCAGTATCCTTCCCTTGCCACACCCATCAAGCCTCGCCCACCAAGCCATGCCACATCCACCAAGCCACTCCCACAGAACCGGTAGTTAAAAAATGTTTTAAATCCCACCTCGGAGACCATGGTAATAAAAGGATGTTCGAGGCTTGCTGAAGTTTGAAAAACTTTTAATTGATGCCAAATGAATGCAGCAATGGAGTTGCAATGGAGACTTTTACCAAATTGAAAAATCTGGAGCGATCCTGACTCTCAAGAGCAATTACTCTCTAAGCAAAAAAAATACTCTTGTTTTTTTTTTAAACGAAAAAACATAAATATAGCACAGGCTTGAATTTATTCTGCTATAATCACCACAATCTGTCCTCTTAACAGCTGAAAGCGCCTTTAGTTAGATTTTTTTTTTTTTTTTTTGGAAATTAATGTATCCCCAAATCTGTTAAACTGAGGGGAATGAAGATTTTTTTTTTAAACTCTGAGATATAATTAGGCGTAGAGAGATGTCCGAATTTCAGTTTATTTCCATTCTCATTTTCTCCTCATCTTACCTTAACTCAAACCTGTATCATTTTGCACTGGTTTTTTTTTTAGACACACCCTCTTTAATTCATCTGCATTTGTATGCGCATATTCTGAATATATGCAGCTTTAAAAGCTGTTTCTGCTTACAGAATGCTCTTTGTACAAATTTATTTTTTACTAATGTATGCAAGGGCTTCAAGAAAGTATCTTTTCTCGGAATTTCACACCTCGGCTCAAGCCCTCTCAAGACGCATTTTTAAGATGTGTACTTTGAAACCAAATGGGATCAATTTTGCCTATGCAAATCTGGAAGGCCTTTTAAAATGCAAATTAATACAATAATGAGACCGAATGAGCACCTGTAAAAATATCATGGGTTGGTGCGGGGGGAAATGACTTCTCCATTCACCTGTCCTCCAAGGACAGGGTGCATTTAGATTCCAAGTTCCTAGAACTGTCCAGGTATGTTGAGGTTCCTATCACTGGCTGGTGTGTGAATCTACTGGCTTTGGATTTAAAAGAGTTTGGTGAACTAGTGAAAGCGACAAACCTAGAAACTGGGAGGTGGTGAGTTCTGGTCCTAGCTTAAGACCAAAACCAGGTGAGAGTGATTTTAGACCAGTCCTTTTCTTTCAATAAGAAAGAAAGAAAGAAAGAAAGGAAGGAAGGAAGGAAGGAAGGAAGGAAGGAAGGAAGGAAGGAAGGAAGGAAGGAAGGAAGGAAGGAAGGAAGGAAGGAAGGAAGGAAAAAAGAAAAAAAGGGCAGGGCAAACTGTTTCATGAAAATTGCAAAGACTTAACTTTGGGGAAAATGAAAGGAGGAGGAGGAGGAGGAGGAAGAGAAGGAGAAAGAGGAGTAAGAGAAGGAGAAGGAAAAGGAAGAGGAGAAAGTAGAAATGGAGGAGGAGGAGCTAGAAGTAGAAGAGGAGGAGGAGAGGAGGGAGGAGAAAGAAGAGGATGAGAAGTAGGAGAAGAAGAAAGGAAAAGGAGAAAGGAGAAGGAGATGAGGGAGAAGGAGAGGAAGGAAGAGAAGGACCAGAACAATGAGGAGAAAAAGAAGGAGAAGAAGAAAGGAGAAGGCGGTGAAGGAGAAGAAGGAGGTGGAGGAAGAGAAGGAGAAAGGAGGCGGAGGAGATGGAAGAGAAGAAGAAAGGAGATGAAAGTGAAGGAGAAGGTGGAGGTGGAGGTGGAGAAGGAGGACGGGGAGGGGGAAGGAGTGAAGGAGGAGATGAAAGAGATGGAGGAGAAGGAGAAAGGAGGTGAAAGAGAAGGAAAAGGTGGAGGAGGAGGAGAAGGAGAAGGAGGTGATGGAAAGGAGATGCTGGCTGAGGAATTCTGAGAGTTGGTCCATCCATTTAAAGTCACCAAAGTTGAGGAACCCTAAGCAAGGGGCTGACCTCTGCTTCTGAGAGGGCTTCTTCTGGGCCAGGGCTCTCCAACCTTGGCAACTTTAAGACTTGGGGACTTCAACTCCCAGAATTCCTCAGCCAGCCAGGTTGGAGACCTCTGCTCTGGGCCACCATTTCTAACAAACGAAGCGAATGCCATTGGGGTGAAGAGCTTTCCCCTGGGATTCATGGGGATCTTGAATGCGTAGGACAAACATGCTCTCCACAAGCTAGTTCGCTACCTTCGCCTCTCCCTACCTTCTTCCCTTGAAATATTTCTCAATCACCCCCACCCTGTACCTCATTAAGGACCATCCTTCCTCGGTGGCCTCATTTACCTCACAATGCTCCACTCGGGTTCGATTCTCAAAATGGTCGGGTCCTCCACGTATTTAAACTTGAGCTCTTTGTGCATTTTAGCCTTCTCCAACTCCTTCCGCAGCGTGGCCTTGTCCACCTTCACGGTTACCTCCACCATGTTCTTCTCCAAGATGTTCCCAAAAGCTGTGGTGTTGCAAATGATGTATTCCGCTGTTCTCCTGTCAGGAAAAGGAAAGAAAGTAAACCGGCTTTAGAAAATGTTGGAAAAGTCTGCGGAGAGGTTGAGTCCTCCGGTCGGTCACGGTTGTTGTCCCAAAGGTTAATTTTCAAAATACAACTGGACTTTTATTTTTTTTCCCTCGAAGACATTTCACTTCTTGTCAAAGAAGCTTCTTCAGTTCTGATGGAATGGTGGAGAATGGGAGGGTTTATATTCCTCACAGTCATCTGGTCATTAGTGCTTTCTGTGGGAGTCGTTGAGGCCACTTGGAGGTTTATCTGTGCTCTCTTTAGAAGACTGCAAAGTCCACATTCAGGATGGAGAGGACCGCTGGTTTGAAAGAGGAGTGAAAGAGGCCATCTATGTTAAGACTGAACAGACCCTCCCTCAACAGAAGGGGAGGGATAGGACACTGTCAGAGTCTATTCCTGAACTGGAATAGGGCTTAGTCACAAGGTCAGTCAATGAGAGCTGAGTTGAGGGCTGAAACTTACAGAGAGAATCTGGGTGTGATTTATCTCTGCTCTGTGCTCAGCTCCATAAGTGAAAGAGAAACTAACTAGCTTGTTCATCTGCTGAAGTTGAGTTGCTGTCCTGCTCTGAACCTGTAACATGTCTGCTTCTGGTTGAGTTTGCTCCATGTTGGAGAAATCTACGACTGGTTTGTAAAATTTACTTTATATGTTTATAAAGAAGTGAAATGAAGCCTCAGTTTCTCCATGCTGGAGAAATCTACGACTGGTTTGTAAAATTTACTTTATATGTTTATAAAGAAGTGAAATGAATGTGTTTACTTTTCTGGTGCTGAATTTACGCTGCAATACACTGAACAGACACCAGCTGTCCCCCTATTAACAACGCAGTCCTTCCACCAGTTTCAACAAGATTCCACACACCCATTTGCGCTATTTTGGGGAGCACAAATAAACCTCCAAGTGGCCTCAACGACTCTCAAGAAGAGAGTCAGGTGGAGATGCTCCATCATCCAAGCTATGCTTGTCCCAAAGGTGCTTTTTCAAAAGGCAAGTGGGTCTTCCTTGGTTTTTCCTCGAAGACATTTCGCTTCTCATCCAAGAAGCTTCTCCAGCTCTGACTGAATGGCGGAGAATGGAAGGATTTATATTCTTTGCAGTCATCTGGTCGTTAGTACTCTCTCTGAGAGTCATTGAGGCCACTTGGAGGTTTATTGGTGCCCTCTTTTAAAGACAGAAAAGTCCCCATTTTGGACAGAGAGGCCCAAGAGTTAGAAAAAGGGGTCAAAGAGGCCATCTATGTTAAGACTGAACAATCCTCCCTCAACAGAAGGAGGAGGGCTATGACCAGGGATGGGATTCTACCGGTTGAGACTGGTTTGGGCAAACCGGATGTTAAATTTACATCTGGTTTGCTGAACTGGGAGTTAAACTGACCGGCTGGCCCCGCCCACCCCACCCCTCCCAGGTGTCTCCACGCGACCTGTTTTAAATGCAGGTAAGTTCAGGGACTGCGGGGTGGCGGCTCTGGGAGGGCAAAAAGTGGGCCAAACCAGAAGTTCTAGAAGTCCGGAAACGGGCCCGTTTCTGGCTTCTGGGGGCCCTTCGGAGCCCGGGGGAGGCCGTTAACACCCTGCCAGAGGCCCAAGAGAAGCCTCTGCCAGGCACAAAATGGCCCTCCCAGAAGTTCCGGTAGGCCACGCCCACCACGGCCACACCCACCCTATAACCAGGCCGCAAACCGGTTGCTGGGATTTTGGAATCCCACCTCTGGATATGACACACACCCCATATCTCTTTTTACAACACAGTTCTCAGAAGGCTCCACACTCATTTGCAGTATTCAGGTGACCCAGAGGGCACAGACAAAAACCTCCCAAGTGGCCTCAATGACCCTCAAGAAGAGAGTCGAGCGAATGCACCTGCCCAAGCTCTCTGCAGCCTCACATTGGATGTAGCTGGAACGTCTGGGGTCACTGAAACCAGAGAGAACACACAAATCCAGGAGACAAGCAGAGCCGTCGTCCGTCTGCAAGCCTCACAATCGGCAAGCTGGCAGGTGTTGCAATGACACACTGGCCTTCTGTTGCGGTTAGCCGGCAGCAGGTGCGGACGGCTGAGGAGAGCGAGGACTCAGATGAGGGGCCAGGACTGTTAGGGAGTGGACTGCTGCCTTCAGAGATTGTGGGGTTGGGGGCTGGCAGCAGCGATGAGGAGGTTCCCGAGGAGCCTGTGCCAAGCGTGCGCGCGCGCAGGGTTGCTTGCAGGAAAGAGCAGCTGCAACAGCACGGGCGACTCGGGAGTAAGGCTGCAAGGTAATGGCCCCTCCTTCAAGAGGATAAAAGCCAGCTGTGAATCGGACGTTCTTTGCAGGAAGCAAAGACGTTTTGAAACTCCAGCCCATTGGACATTCCAGTATATCCTGAGTTTGTATTTGAAGATTCTTGCATTGCAAATTATTTCTTGTCTGTTATCTTTTGGCCAGCCTTGCACAGTTTGGCAAGGCTTGTGGTTATCACAGCTAATTATTTTGTAAAAGCATTGCAAGGTTTCTGTTCCTTTTGGACTGTGTTTGATTGGTTGGGAAAGGGCGTGGGTCAGAACACCTTCCCACAGATCTTGACAACCCCCTGTGGGTGCCCAGCCCTTCCCCCCGGCCCCCAGAGAAGGCTTCCTCCAAATATCAATAATGGAGTTGACCCAGGGGATGTTTTATGGAGCTTCTCCGATCATTTGCCTTGGCTTTCTTTCTTTCTTTTTTTTAAAGGTAACATCAAGGCTTTCCCCACCAACATAGAAATAGCAAAAATCAGTAGTCTGCTGACGTTGCCCCCTCCCCACTAATATATATATTTTTTTAAAAAAGGCTTAAGCTTTTGGGAGCTACAGCCGGCTTCCTCGGATGTGCAAAGTGGCAGTACAGGGAGTCCTCGCTTAATGACCAGTTGCTTAGTCATCCTCTCCTTTTAATGACCCCGTAATCCCTTGCGGGGTGGAGTGTGGGTGACGGAATGGAGCTGAGGGTTTACTGGCCGGATGCCTTTCCTGTCGCCAGTGTGGAGTTTTGTTCAGCAGAGATAGTCTGATCGTAAGCCAAGCCTGACAGTCGTGAAGGGAGCCTTGTCCCATTTTATCACCTTTCTTGCCCACCCCCCACCATTGTTAAACGAATCACTAATCGCACGGCAGTTAAGTAAACCCAGCTTCCTCTTATCGTAAATCATAAACAGAGTGGTGTCGTAGCCTAGAGGTGGAGCTCTCGCCTCACAATCAGGAGGCGGTGAGTTCGATCCTAGGTAGAGGCAGATATTACTTTCTCTGGACACAATGAGAAATATTATCTGCTGAACAAAACTCCGGATTGGCAACAGGAAGGGCATCCGGCCATTTAACACTCTGCTAGCTCCATTAGGTTGCCCAGACTCCACACCACAAGAGATTATGGGGGGGGGGGGGGGGGGAAAAAAAAAAAGAAAAAAAGGGAAGGGGGGGGGGGGGGGAGGAAAAAGAAGAAAAAGAAGAAGAAAAAGAGGAGGAGGAGGAAGAGGTAGAGGAAGAGAAAAAAGAAGAAGAGGAAGAAGAAGATGACTGTGTGATCGTAAGTGGGAAGAGGAAGAGGAAGAGGAAGAAGAAAATGACTGTGATCGGAAGTGGGAAGAAGAAGAAGAGGAAGAAGAAGAGGAAGAGGAGGAGGAGGAAGAGTTAGAGGAAGAGAAAGAAGAAGAAGAGGAAGAAGAAGATGACTGTGTGATCGTAAGTGGGAAGAGGAAGAGGAAGAAAGAGGAAGAGGAAGAAGAGAAGGAAGAGGAAGAAGAGGAAGAAGAAAATGACTGTGATCAGAAGTGGGAAGAAGAAGAGGAAGAAGAAGAAGAGGAGGAGGAGGAGGAGGAAGAAGAAAATGGTGTGATCGTAAGTGGGAAGATCGGTCCTAAGTCACTTTTCTCAATGCCATGGTACATTTGAATGGTCGCTAAAAGAACGGCTGTAAGTTCAGAACTGCCTGCATCGTCCTCGCTCTTTCCCCCGACTTACCGGTGGAAAAGGCAAGGATATTCTCCGAACATTACGGAAACGTTGCTTCCCGCGTTCAGGTTTTTGCCCGTGATCGTGACTTGGGTACCGCCCGATATCGGTCCTTGCTTTGGCCTGAGATCAGAAAGAGACAGCATCTAAAAAAAAAGGAAAGGAAAAAGAAAGCGAAATTGAATGGAACAGCAACACCCTGAAAAGGGTGACGGGGCCTGATGAAAAGAGAAGACCAGAGGTTGTTCGTTCCAAGGACGACGGGTCTGAGTGAGCATCCTTCCAAAGCTTTTTCAAAACAACACTGAATAGAATAGAATAACAGAGTTGGAAGGGACCTTGGAGGTCTTCTAGTCCAACCCCCTGCCCAGGCAGGAAACTCTACACCACTTCAGACAAAGAAAAAACAACAACAGGAATGTGTATTACTTAACCGTTAAGAGTTATCCTGAAGTAAGATGAGTTCTTACTTCAAAACTTCATGATAAAATTCATACTGATTTTATGAATAAAGAAATAAATTAGCCACTTGTCTAATCAAAGAAATAGCCATGCCTTCACCCAACACACCGAACCAAAATCCGATAGTTTTGCAGTTGTTCAATATGCAAAACAGGGTAACTTTTAATTTTATGAATCTCTTTTCTTGCCCAGTAGCTGAAGGTGTTAGCAGCTGAACCCGGCCTAATTGGATAATTTCCAGTTCAACAGATTTCTTGATCCCAGAAAATGGTCCGGGTTCTCCTAGTTGATGTAAATGAGCATTGAATTGAAAGGGGAGGGGAAAAGGCAGGCAGGCAGGCAAGAAGGTAGAAGAGAAGAGAAAGAGAAAGGAAGAGGAGGAAGGAAGGAAAGGAAAGGAAAGGAAAGGAAAGGAAAGGAAAGGAAAGGAAAGGAAAGGAAAGGAAAGGAAAGGAAAGGAGGAAGGAAGGAAGGAAGGAAGGAAAGGAAAGGAAAGAAGGAAGGAGGAAAGGAAAGGAAAGGAAAGGAAAGGAAAGAAGGAAGGAAGGAAGGAAGGAAGGAAGGAAGGAAGGAAGGAAAGGAAAGGAAAGGAAAGGAAAGGAAAGGAAAGGAAGGAAGGAAGGGGAAGGAAGGAAGGAAGGAAGGAAGGGAGAAAGGATGGAAAAGGGAAGGGAGAGAGAAAGGAAAAAAGATAGAAGAGAAAGGAAGGAAAGAGGAAGAAAGGAAGGAGAAACAGGAAGGAAGGAAGAAAGGATTAAAGTTTGGATGGATTGATGGGTGGATAGCTTGATTTTTATCCCACAATCTCTATTTTACATTCTCTCTCTCTCCCCCTCTCCCCACACACACACACACACACACACACACACGATTTTACTAAATCCAACCCCAAAGCCACCTTCTCTTTCCGTTGCCTGAAAAAAAAAAACCCAACCCAAAGCCATGGAGCAACCAGTCATTCTAAATAAATAAGGAAGGAAAGACTCCAAACCCACTTTCCTCTCTGCCTTTCAGCCCATTATCAAGATAACATGCCCCCACCCCCCCCTCCCCCCCGCCCTCATTTTAGAAGCAAACCCGCGATCCCGAAGAACCCATCCCTCCAGTTATATATTTTTTTTTCCTGGAGTTGCAGTTTCTTCTTTCATTTGCATTTTAATAGAAAAACTTTTCAGCTGGGTCCCATGCCAAAAGCCGCCCCCTGCATTTAAATGAGGAGTTATCTCTAAGCCTCCCCCCCCTTTCCTCCTTCTCTTCCACTACTTTGGGCAGAAAAGGATGATGAAGGAGCAGCTGGATGCCCTCTGGATTCCCCCTAAGCCAAGCCTTTCTCCACCTGGGTGACTTTTAAGATGGGTGGACTTCAACTCCCGGAATTCCCCAGCCAGCTGGCTGAGGAATTCTGGGAATTGAAATCCACCTGTTTTAAACTTGCCAAGATTGCACACACACACACACACACACACACACACACACACACACACACGCACAGTCAATGTACTGATATATGTATATTAATTTCTATGAATGTATTACATTAATTTAGTAGCTCAATACCCGTGCTTTGCTACGAAACTATGTGGTTGGGCTTAGTTTTGGGGAGGAAAAAATCCATCTGCCTACCAGCATCCATTGGTATTCATCTGGCTAGCGTCCTATCAGCGTTTGGGAGAGTTGAGGGCTGTTTGGAAACTGAAACTATCTTTGCTGTGTGAGCAAGATGGAGACAGCAAGGAGCCTGGGCGGGACTTAGCTCAACTGTTCTGTACTAAAGCTGCTTGGTGCTGTGAAACTGAAACTCAGCTCCTCTGCTTGTATTTAGCATTTGGAAGAGATTTCTTTTCAGGTGTGGAAGGAGAGTCGAACTCCTTAGCATCAGAGCGTGTTAATAATAATAATAATATAGGAAATGCTCTAAATGCTCTGATGGTCATTTGGAAAAATCCTTTCTTAGTGAGCCCCTAGAAGCCAAGAGGAACATATGTGCCAAATTTCCAAGTTTGTAAGCTTTATGGTTCTGGAGATGATATGATATGACTCTTCTGTTATTAGTTTTATTGTCTTTACAGGAGGTTTTATATTCTGTAAGCCGCCTTGAGTCGCCATGTGCGAATCGGCGGCAATAAAATTCCATAAATAAATGACTTAATGAATAATGAATGAATGAATGAATGTAACAATTTATTTTGTTCTTTGGTTTTGCCGAGTAATTTTAAGGTGGGTTTCGTGGGGGCGTTATTTTAGATTAGGGTTTAAGACATGTGGACTTCAACTCCCAGAATTCCCCAGGCAATTTTATTTGAGAGGAGGTTTTTTTTTCCTCACCTGTTAAATGAACCCAACCCAGTTAGCTCATTTCCAGCTCAACAGGTTGCATGGACCCCCAAAACGAGTTAATTCAGTGAATTCTGATCCCAGAAATACAAATGGTCACTCAATAAATCATTATACATCAAGGACTACTTGTGCTCTGAGCTGCACAACTGGGGAAAAAAAAATCAGACAATATTATTCCGTTTTAATGTTGCCAGAACAGAGGTGGTCTTCAGCCGGTTCTGACCCGTTGTGATGACCCGGAGTGTCCCACAAAGGTAACAAAAACCAAAATGTACATAAATATTCTTGAATGCCTTCAAGTTGGCGTCACCGTTCAATTGGTCACAGTTGGAGATTAAACTCTTTCCAAAATAACATTCCAAAAGAAATACAGTCCAAACTGAGATAGCAGATAACAAAACAATAAAAAAAAAACCAACCAAAAACAAACAGCACTGAACAAAGTTCCACAACAGACCAGGATAAATAATTATTACAAACTTCAGGAAAATAACTAGGAATAGTCCATTGGAAGAACGCCAACCAAGATAAACCTCATCCAGGAATAAAACATTAATTTGTCTCCAGCGTTTGCTAGCGTGCAGGTCCAAACTCTTATGCAGTTCTCACACCTGCATCCCATGAAGGGGATCAAGGCCTTCTCCTCCCAAATAGACCATGTTTTTCCCTTATCCTCTCCTCCCTGTGTGCCCTAGGATGGAGAGGGGATTGGCCTGGGTCCTCCTCCTCTGACTGCTCAGCTGGCCTCTGCCCTTCCCCAGCCTCCTCCACAACCTCCGGAGCCACCCTTCCACTCCCTGTCGGCTGTTCCTCCTCTCCCTCAGAGTCAGTCTCCACCAGGGAAAGGACACTGGTTCTAGAGAACCGGTAGCAGAAATTTTGAGTAGTTCAGAGAACCGGTAGTTAGAAGAGACCATGCAGAGGTGGAATTCATCTGATTCTGACCGGTTCTAGAGAACCGGTAGTGGAAATTTTGAGTAGTTTGGCGAACCGGCAAACCCCACCTCTGACTGGCCCCGCCAACCCCATCTCTTCTCCGCCTCCCATTCAGTCCCAGCTGATCGGCTGGGTCTTCTTTGGTTGCCCCGCCCAGGAGAACAGAGCTGGAAAGCAGGTTAGTGGGATGGGGACGGAATGGGAATTTTGCAGTAACCTTTCCCCCAGGAGTGGGGAGGGAATGGAGGTTTTGCAGTATATCCTTCCCCTGCCACGCCCACCAAGCCACGCCCACAGAACTGGTAGTAAAAAGCTTTGAACCCCACCGCTGGACCACAACCACAGCATCTCAGCTCTTCCCAAAACCACGCGAGGCTGCAGCAAAATCTACCAAGTGACTCTCCTAGAATCAATATTTGATATTCCTTTTATTTTTCCTCCCTATTTTTCTTGCCTCCTGTTTGTTTTTGTTTTTTGTTTCTTAGATCCCCAGCTCCAAACCTTCTCTTGATTTCTTACTTCTTTGTTAAGTTTACTCGCAGCTTTCATCGGCAGGGGAACAACTGCTATACATAAAGTAAAATAAATACTAGTCTTTTCCAATCCCGAGAGGGCCTAAGAATTTCCGGAGGTGTTACAATCATTAACACACACACACACACACACACACACTTATTACCATCTAATTTACAGGTGTGTGGTACGTTGCGGCGGCCTATTAATGATTCACAGCTACCTTAACACATTCTAGATGGCACGATTCGCAGGGTTGCGTGTGTGCAGGGCCACGAGGAATCTGTTGTACAGGTAGTCCTCGACTTACCACCGCTATTGAATGGCTGAATCCCCGTTGCTAAGCAAGACATGAGCTAAGGGAGCTTTGCCGCATCGGACCACCTTTCTTGCTGCTGTTGTTAAGTGAATCACTGCGGTTGTTAAGTGAATCTGCCTTTTACTCATCAGAAGGTCGCAAAAAAAATCAACCGTTCGGGTATTCAGACAACTGAATACTGCAGACACGTGAGCAATATATAAGAGCTTTCTTAGGAAGCTTTTGCAAAAGGGAATTCTGCTCATGGGCAGAAGGCTTGGCCCAAATATACAGTCTCTGCCCCTTTCCAGGTTCACGATCTATCCAGCTACGTATCCAGCTATGCAACACCCCTATTTTTGTAGCATAACATCTGTTTCCTCGTCCTGTTTCCCCGTTTCCATTTCCAGTAATCTCCACCATTAACAAGACCCCGGTCAGCGTAACCTGCCAAATATGTAACCTTTATACAAAACAACAGAGAATTCTTACATAATATTCCAGTAAATTAGGTTAACACAGAGATTAAAAAGGGTGCTACCATTGCTTCAAATTTTCACAGGTATAATTTTACATATCACAGGGATCATGCGATTCCTCAATTTACAACCCTTCATTTTGGGACCGTTCAAAGTTCCAACGGCGCTGAAAAAAGTGATTTATGGACGGTTTTCACACAACCGTTTCAATATCCACCATGGACGCTTGGCGATGACTATGTTTGCAACGGTTGCAGGGTCCCAGGGGCCATGTGATCCGCTCTTGCGACTTTCTGACAAAGCAAAGTTGGATTCACTTAACCACATGTTACTACCTTAACCATTGCAGTGATTCACTTAACAATGGTGGCAAGGAAGGTCAGAAAATGAGGTAAAACTCACTTTACCGTGGTCTCGCTTCGCCACGGAAATATGGTCATCCGTCAAGGAGTACCTGTGCATTGACCCATCCCACCTAGACAAGAAGTGTTCTGACCAAGGCTTCCGAGACCGTAATTACGCACACATTTATTTTAAAAACAAGTCTTGTTTTATTGCAACGCTGGGAATTATTTTCATTGCCAGCTGGGAATGAATCTCAAACATTTCCTCGAGATAAGCACCCACCTTTCTTTCCTGTGAAGTGCTGCCAATAACAGAAGTGTCAAATGAACTAGAAAAAAAAGCCAACTGAAGTACAAAGAGCTTCAAGAATGAATCTGAACCAAACGAACGACTTTGCTTCCTGCAAAGGTTTCTGTACCTTTGCCTGTCCTTTATGGGACCTTATGGGAGGGGTCATCACCTCCCAGCCTTACTCCCAAGTCACCCCTTTTGTTTCAGCTGCTCTGGCCTTCTAGCAGCTCTGTGCACTGGGAACAGGCTCCCCTGGTTCCTCTGCCTCGCTACTGCCAGACTCCAGAGACTCTGAAGGGAGCACCCCACTCCCAGATGGTCCTGGCCCCATCTCTGCATTGGACACGGGACCCTCATCCGAGTCCTCCCCAGACTCCCTGACTGATCTCCTTTCTTCCCCCCTGTCCGATTCCGCTGCCGTCTGCACAGACTGTCAGCGAACCACAACAAGAAGGGAAGACATGTTGCACATCCCATCACTCACATCCTGCCAATTTTGTGATAGCTCAACAGTTAAAGACCCTGAGCTTGTCAGCTAGAAAGGAGACAGCCCAGTTTGAGACCCGAGCACTGCGAGACGGGGCGAGCTCCCATCCCTTGCTCCAGCTCCTGTCCACCGAGCTGTTTCGAAAGCATGCAAATGCGAGTAGATCAATAGGTACCACTTCAGTGGGGGAAAAAAAAACAGCATTTGACACGCCTTGGCATATAATCGTCCTGACCACATGGCTACGGAAGTGTCTTCAGACAATGCTGGTTCCCTCGACTAGAAAACAGAGATAAGCAGTGCCTCAACCAGACAGGGGAAATCTTTACGTCTCTACCTGTTGAGAAACCAGCTGGAGGATGTCTCCAAATCTTTTTGGGGGGGAGGGAAGTGAGAAACCTTCCCCTGTTTCCTAAGGGCAGGATATCCCCTTCTGCCATCGCTTCATCAACCGTTCTTGCAAATGTCTTTTTTTGCAAGCGAGTATAAACACCAAATATCTAAGAGGTGACTGTGTGAAATGCCAGAATATTCAAATATGCCCCGAGGCCAACCTCATTAGGAAGCAAGTGCAAAAATATCTTACTTCTCTCTGGAGACATTTCCAACTCAGAAGAATTTCCAAGGGGAGGCCTTTCCCTCAAACAAAACGAGAAACGGCGCAAAAAAATAATAATAAAAAATCCGGGTGAATTTTTTTTTCTATTCAACACTTGTTTTTTTAAGCCAAGCTTTCACCGTACTTCTAGTCCTCTTAATTTAGTGACCGTTATTACAATGACACGGAAAAAAGGTGGCTTATGATCGCGTTTCACACTTACGGCCGTGGTAGCATCCCCACAATCATGTGTTCAAAAGTCGTCCGCTGGCAGGTGGTTCATATTTATGACCGGTGTCAGCAGACATTTCATGACCCAACTAGGTAACATCATCAGGGTTAGAAGGGAGCGGGGTTTGCAAAATGAAGGACGGGGTGGTGATGGGTGATTCTCTTGCAGACTTTTCATCGCCCGGCTAGGTCAGAACAGTAGCCAACTCCGAGACACATCATTCCTTGTCATCCTTGATCCTAGTTTTCCCCCACCCTCTGGGTGTATCATAATTCATATTCTCCAACGGGACACCTCCATAGCCAAGAGTCATCGATCATGCTCTCCAGCTAGAATTATGACCACAATGGGGGGCTAAATTTCTGCTACTAAGGAAGACAGTTGTTAAATGAATTTTGCCCCCTCCCCCCCTTTTTTTAAACAAACTTAGTAATTTATGACTGTTGCGGTGTCCCAGGAGGTCAAGCGAACCAGCTTGGTTCGGCCAGCAAAAATCAACGGGGAAGCGTGAGTTACTCAACAACCGTGTGACTTACTTAACAACTGCAGTGATCCGCTTAACGAACGTGTCAAGAAAGGTCATAGAATGGG
Source organism: Pseudonaja textilis (assembly GCF_900518735.1). Next base: position 169,219 of record NW_020769563.1, read on the forward strand.
GCACAAGCCACTTCACCAATGTCCCGCTTAAGCAGCGGAAATGTTTCTTTTTTTTTTGCTTATTCATATCCATTTCATGTATTCATAGCTATGTTTATACTTATACCTGTTATCTTATAATCGCTTGACAAATAAAATAAACAAATAAATAAATTGTGGCCACTAAGTCGAAGATCACCTATAGCTGCTTTTGTTCGTCCCGCCTTAATATCCACCAGGGAGGTAAACAAGGGCAAATTTGTCTATTTATTTGTTTACTAAATTTATTTGTTGCCCATCTGGCCACAAATAATGACCACGACTTCACATTGTCATGGCGCAAGCTTCTTCTTTTTTTTTTTGCAGAAAGAGCACACCATCACACACACACACACACGCACACACATGTGCAGAAGAGGCAGGGTTGTGTTGCCGTTTGCACGCCAGAAACAGATTTGCAAAGCGGGCAAAGTCGGAACCCCCCCAATTTACCTCTTTTTAGTTTTTAATTGCGAATATTTTGGACTTGACTTCAACAATCTGCTCGGGAGATGGTGAAAGTCACCCTTGTGTGCTGCTCTTTAAAGCAGCTGCGTCTTTTCCTGGATTCCAGGCAGTCTCAATTGAAACTCAGTCAGAGGAGAGCTGGAAGGGACTTCGGAGGTTTTCTAGTCCAACCCTCTGCAAAAGCAGGAGACCCTATACAAGGAGTTCTCAATTTATGACCACAATTGAGCTGGAAAGTTATGTTGCAAAGTGAAAAAATTGTTAAGTGAGTTTTGCTCCGTTTTACAACTTTTCTTTTCCTAATTAAGTGAATCATTGCAGTTGTTAAATTAGTAACACGGTTGTTAACCCATTCCTTTCTCCTTAATAAATCTTATTAAAGAAGAATACAGATAACAGATAATCCGAGTTGGAAGGGACCTTATAGGTCATCTAGTCCAACCCCCGCCCAAGTGGGTGACCCTACACCATTTCTGACAGATGGCAGTCCAATCTCTTCTTGAAGGTCTCAAGTGACGCTCCCACAACTTCCGAGGGCAACTTCTGTTCCATGGGTTGATTGTTCTCACTGTCAGAAAATTCCTCCTTATTTCCAGGCTGAATCTCTCCTTGTTCAGTTTCCATCTATTATTCCTTGTCTGGCTTTCAGGTGCTTTAGAAAATAGATTGACCCCTTCCTCTGAGTGGCAGCCCCTCACTGACCCAGGGACCTTGGGACCCTGCAATCATCATAAATATAAACAAGCTGTCAAGCATCCAAATGTAAATCACATGACCAGGGGGAATGCTGCAAAGGAAAGTGTGTAAAATGGTCACAAGTCACTTTTTTCAATGCCATTGCAACTTTGAATGGTCACTAAAGGAAGTGTGGTATGTTGAGGAGTACCTGTACCTTTTCAGACAGGTAACTTGTCCAGCCTCTTCTTAAATTCCTCCAGTGATGGAGCATTCACAACTTCTGAAGGCAAGCTGAACATGGCTACTTTAAAAGGACATAGTTACTTTAAAAGGACATGGCTACTTTAAAAAGACATAGTTACTTTAAAAAGACATAGCTACTTTAAAAGGACATAACTACTTTAAAAAGACGTAACTACTTTAAAAAGGCATAGCTACATTAAACGGACCTAACTACTTTAAAAGGACACAACTACTTTAAAAGGACATCACTATTTTAAAAGTACATGGCTACTTTAAAAGGACATGGCTACTTTAAAAGAACACCTGGCAGATCTGAAGCACAGACTTACCGTAAAGTAATAGAACTGGGAGGATTTCGCCATGAATTCTGGCCTGCATTCAGCCACGCAAATGTCCACGTATCCAGCATGCTGGCTGAGTTTTGCTTCGCCCATCTCACAGACAATTCTGGAAGGAAAGCAGAGACTTTCAAAGGCTGAGCTTTTCCTCTAATAAGTTACTTAGCAGTTTCCAAAGCTAGATTCATAGCACCTTACTAGCAGCTAGTTGGATTGATTGCAAGGAAAAATGGGATTAGTTTGTAAAACTGTGGAGGGCAGAAATGTACCCCTTGGCGCTCTCTGAGCTTGGTTGTTTCCCTACAGACATTTCATGACCCCACTAGGTAACATCATCAATGTTAGAAGAGAGAGGGGTTTACAGAATGGAGGAGGAGGAGATGGGTGATGATTCTCTTGCACACATTTCATGAGCCAGCTCGGTAACATCATCAGTGTTAGAAGGGAGTGGACAATGAACGCCCTTGCTAATTTTGGTGTTTTGAACAGGTAGTCCTCAACTTATGACCACAACGGAGGCCTAAATTTCTGCTACTAAGAAAGACAGTTGGTTGGATGGATGAAAGGATGAGTGGATGGACAGATGCGTGGATGGATGGGTGGGTTGTAGGATGGATAGATGGGTGGGTGGATTGATGGATGGATGAATGGATGGATGCATGAGTGGATGGATGGGTAGATGAATGGGTGGGTGGATTGTAGGATAGATATATGGATGAATGGATAAGTGGATGGATGGATGGTTAGGTTGTAGGATGGATAGAAGGGTGGATGGATGGATGAGTGGATGGGTGGATGAGTGGGTGAATGGGTGGGTAGGTTGTAGGATGGATGGATGGATGAATGAGTGGATGGATGGATAAGTGAATGGATGGATGAGTGGATGGGTGGTTGGGTAGGTTGTAGGATGGATAGATGGATGGGTGGGTGGGTGGATGAGTGGATAAATGGATGGGTGGGTAGGTTGTAGGAGGGATGGATGGATGGTGGAGAGGGAAGCACCAGGATTATCTAGAACTATTGATTAAATTGGGAAGCCAGTCAAACCCCCAAGAACCTTAAAAGAAGTCCATGGAAGTCAGGTTTGATACTGTCATTAAGAAAAACAACACGGGCTCTTCTGCAGTGTCCCCCCAGATCAAGCTCCACTTGTGGGGATCCCCCCCACCCCCCACCCCTTTGGTTTGTAAGTCCATATCCCTTTGCCACCCCATCCTGGGCCTGAAGGTTTTCTGGATATGCTGCACCCTGCAGACCTCACTTACTGCTCGGCTGGGATATATCCATCCATCAAGGGGACGCACTCCACGCCAGCAACTTTGACATGGGATGCGATGTCCCAGAACTCCAGGCCGAGGTTTTCTCCTCGGATGGTCACTCTGGTCCCTCCTTCACGAGGTCCTCTCACTGGACTTATCTACGGAAACAAAGTTCTGGTTAGGAAAAGGCGGAAAGAAAATCAAAAACCGCCTCTTGCTCACTTCTCTTTGAAGGAGAACGATGAGATCTTTCCTTCCCAGGTAAACCATCCTGGTTTACAGGTGGTCCGCAAGTTACAACAGTTTACTGAGTGAATGTTCGAAGTGACGACGGCAGTGACAAAAGTGACTGGTGACCATTTTTCACACTTAACGAGCGTTGCGGCATCCCTGCGGTCAACAATGAATCGGATGCTTGGTGACCGACTCATATTTATGACGGTTGCAGTGTCCTGGGGTCATGTAATCCCTTTTGGGATCTTCTGATGAGCAAAGTCAATGAGGAAGCCACTCAACAAGAAGGAAGGAAGGAAGGAAGGAAGGAAGGAAGGAAGGAAGGAAGGAAGGAAGGGTGGAAGGAAGGAAGGAAGGAAGGAAGGATGGAAGGAAGGATGGATGAAAGGAAGGAAGGAAGGGTGGAAGGAAGGAAGGGTGGAAGGAATGGTGGAAGGAAGGATGGATGGAAGGAAGGATGGAAGGAAGGGTGGATGGAAGGATGGAAGGAAGGAAGGAAGGAAGGAAGGAAGGAAGGAAGGAAGGAAGGAAGGAAGGAAGGAAGGGAAAGAGGAAGAAAGACTACAGACCAAAACCTTCCGATTCCATCAGATTAATTTCTCTAGCGTTGGGAGCTCAAAAATTTTGGTCTGCCACTGGAAAGCAAGTTATTATTTAACAAAATAACAGAGCTGGAAAGGACCTTGGAGGTCTTCTAGTCCAACCCCCTGCTCAAGCAAAAGACACTGTACCACTGCAGACAAACGACTGTCCAATTGCTTCTTAAAAACCTCCAATGTTGGAGCGTTTACAACTTCTGGAGGCAAGTTGTTCCCCTGGTTAATTCTTCTCACCATCAGGAAAGTTCTCCTTAGTTCTAAGTTGCTTCTCTCCTTGGTGAGTTTCCACCCATTGCTTCCTGTCCTGCCTTCAGGGGCTTTGCAGAATAGCTTGACCCCTTCCTCTTCTTTGGAGATCAGATAAATGTTATCATGTCTCGAATATATGTTATCGTGTCTCCCCTAGTCCTTCTTTTCATTAAACTAGACATACCCAATTCATGCAACTGTTCTTTGTATGTTTTAGCTTCCAGTCCAGGGGTGGGATCCGACAGGGTTAGCTACCAGTTCGGTCATTTACGAGGTTCGGTGATTTACGATGTGCTTCCTTGCACGCTGCCGGCTGTGCCTGTAAATCGTCATCAGCATGCTGAGTGCAGAGAAGCAGCCTTTCAAAAAGCCCTTTTTTCCTACTTTTTTTTTTTAACTGCAGCTGTGCCTCCCAAGGCAGCTGAAGTTGAAAAAAATCAGGAAATAAAGGTCAGGTAAGAGCCCAGGTGGGTGGGCAGGCAAAAACATCAGCAGACATAGAACCGGTTCTATGTCTGCTGCTCTTCAGAGCTACCGGTTCTACAGAGGTGGACAGAACCGGTAGAATCCCACCCCTGCTCCAGTCCCCTAATCGTACTCTTTTCTAGAGTCTCAACATCTTTTTTACAACCGAATCTGACAATATGTCTAATTCTCTAAAGGTAAACTGCATCTCCCTTTCCTAAACCCCTTCGCAAATATCATTTCGTCCTATCGTATCATGCTCTTTTCCAGATTTACAGACAAAGCAGGCCTTCTTTACAGTGCGTATCTGAGGATAACACCCATTTTCTTCTCCGACTCACTTTTAATCATTCCGAATGTGAAATGGGTCTTTTTGCAATGATACTGTTGTGGCTTGACAATGGCCAGCAGCAGACTCGGACAGTGAGGAGGTTGGGGAGGAACATGGGCCAGTCCTGGAATCTGGGGAAGGCTCGGACGAGGGCTCTGCATCAGAGACAGAGATGGGGCCAGGGCCGTCCGACAGTTATCAGCTGCCTTCAGAGTCAGACATCAGTGAGGCAGATGAACAGCTGGAGCCTGTTCCCAGTTTGCACATGCACAGAGTTGCCAGAAGAAGGGCACAGCTGAGAAACAAGGGCTGACTTGGGAATAAAGCCACAGGTGGTGAATGGCCCCTTCCCCTAGGGAATAAAAGAGGAGTGAAAGGGGAGTGGGGTTTTGCAGGAGACAATTAGTACATTCGGGTGAAGATCTCTCCCTTCATTCTTGCCAATTAACGGCCTGACAACTCTCCAAGCCTGATAAAGGTCTATAACTGTAAAATAAATAAAAGGGGTTTATCAGGACGACGAGTCAGATAACAGATAATCAGAGTTGGAAGGGACCTTGTAGGTCATCTAGTCCAACCCGCTGCCCAAGCAGGAGACCGTACACCATTTCTGACAGATGGGAGTCCAATCTCTTCTTGAAAGTCTCAAGTGATGCAACTCCCACAACTTCCAAAGGCAACTTCTGTTCCATCGGTTGACTGTTCTCACTGTCAGAAAGTTTCTCCTTATTTCCAGGTTAAATCTCTTCTTGTTCAGTTTCCATCCATTATTCCTTGTCTGCCCCACAGGTGCTTTGGAAAATAGGTTCACCCCTTCCTCCCTGTGGCAGCCCCTCAAATATTGGAAGACTGCTATCCTGTCTCCCCTGGTCCTTCTCTTACCTATACTAGCCAAGCCCAGTTCCTGCAACCATTCATCGTATGTTTTATCCTCCAGTCCCCTCATCATCCTGGTTGCTCTTCTCTGCACTTTTTCTAGAGTCTCAATCTCTTTTTTTATAGTGTGGTGACTAAAACTGGATGCATTATTCTAGGTGTGGTCTTACTAAGGCTTACTAAGGCTTAGTAAGTCAGCTTCGTGCTATTGAGGAAGCTTAGGTGCCCTGTCCAAGCAACCGCCAGTTTGGACCTCATCCACGTGGAGCTGAATAGAAACTAAACCTATCAGTTATTACATCATTTTGAAAGCTTTTTCCGGTTAGTGGGACTCGACCCTGAGAGCAATTTAGCGACAAGGCTCTGGAAGTGACTTGCAATCTTGCAGCCAGGATGTAAACATGCCTTGACGCAAACATAATGGCAGGCATTTGTCTGTTCTCAGGTTATGATGACAGCCTTGGGGGAAATTTAGTCAGCCTAAATTTTGAGGTAGACATATCCAACGACACACTTCCTAAATTTGAATCTCAGTGGGAAGGCATTTGTCGAATCAAGCCCTATGTGTATCTCAGAGAAGCCCCCTCCTTCCAAGCTGTCAAAACAGTTTTCACCAGAATATTATTTATTTCCGGGCTGTTGTTTTTTTTAAAAAATCCATTTATCGGGCATGAAAAAAGAAGAAGGGAGAAGAAAAGAGAAGGGAGAAGCAGAAACAGGAGGAGGAGGAGGAGGAGGAGGAGGAGGAGGAGGAGGAGGAGGAGGAGGAGGAGGAGGAGGAGGAGGAAGGAGAGGAAGGTGAAGGAGAGGGAAGAAGGGGAGGGAGAAGTGAGAAGAAGAAAGA
>NW_020769563.1:200025-210917 GCF_900518735.1 Pseudonaja textilis
AAGAAAGAAAGAAAGAAAGAAAGAAAGAAAGAAAGAAAGAAAGAAAGGAAGGAAGGAAGGAAGGAAGGAAGGAAGGAAGGAAGGAAGGAAGGAAGGAAGGAGACGCCTTCCATCGGAGGGCGATGGCCTCTTGGACTTTCTTTTCACCCTGCCTTGCCTTCCTCTCCCACCTGGCTCTGCCTGCACCTGTCAAGAATTTTCTCTCCTCCCTTCCCTTCCCTTCCCTTCCCTTCCCTTCCCTTCCCCTCCCACCAGCGGGGCTCTTGACAACTCCAGAGGACGGGGGAATCTCTGGCTCCTGAAGTGGCAGCTTCGGGGAGAGGAAAGGAGAAAAAAAGGGGGGGAAGGACAAAGAAAAATCAGCGCATTTGAACCTGAAGGGGCCTCTTGAAGGATCTCCGGCGTGTGGCAGCTGGCTGGGAGAATGGAGGAGCTGCCAGCTGAAAACGATGAAATCATATTTGAAGTTTCTCGCTCTTTTATGTGGCTCGAGACCGGAATGAGTTGGAGGCCCTTGTAAGCGTGCAAGGTTTTTTTTTTTTTTCTTTTTTCTCTCTATTTCTTTCTTCTTCTTCTTTTTTTAACCACCCTCTTTTCATCTCCTTCTCTTCTTCAGCCCCCCCCGCCCCACGCTCCCATTTCGGAGGCCAGAGCAAACACGGAGAGATGAATGATGAAGAAGAAGAAGAAGAAGAAGAAGAAGAAGAAGAAGAAGAAGAAAGAAAGAAAGAAAGAAAAAAAGAAAGAAAAAAAGAAACCCCATGTAATTAGATGATTAAATATCTTTTAAGCCTGGGCCCGAACAGGCTGGTTATCTGGAATTGCTCTTTTTTCTTTTCTTTTTTCTTTTTTTTGGTTTCTTTTGGTAACATTCCCAGCCTTTCTTCTTACCAGCATTTTTTCTGCCTCCTATCACCTCCCCCCTGTGCTCTTTCGTGCACGCGCCACCCGGGTTTTTCTACATTCAATGAAAACCCGGAATCCCTTTCAAGGCTCTGAAAAAAAGATACGGTTGAAATACAGACCCCCGACAAGAATGAGGCTTAAGGGCTTTGTTTCCCCTGCCAGCCTCACTCTCTGCCGGACACGCCAGCCCGGTGGATGGAGAGGAGAGGAGAATTGGATCTCAGGAAGGATCCGTATCCACTTGCTGCCTCAAAGGCCCGGTCCGTGACGGCTCTTTAATCATGTGCCAGCCAGCCTGTTCGGACCCAGCTCCTCAAACAATGACAAACCCCTCTGTATTTAAATCAACGATCCCTTTATTACTAATGCCAAGAGTTTCTCTCTCACCGCAGGCTAACAAGTCTGTCCGGCAGGGAGAGGAATAGGTCTCTGCCATGTCTGTTTGTCTCTGCCCCGTGCCTTTTATCCCTAGAGCTTGGGTGGGGCTTCTCTAGCAGCGGTGGCTCTTCTGTCCCAAGGACCGGCCCGTAGATTTCCACTGCTCTCCTCTCCTCTATGCCTTCTGCATGTCAGGCACTGTACCCAGCTGTTCCTCCTCTTCCTCATCAGCCACCTCCAGACCTGGGGGCTATTGACTCTCCATCTGAGGGCTGACGGACAGCCCAGACTCCACCTTGGTCTCCCTCTCTCTGTCTCTCTCTGTCTCTGTCTCTCTCTGATAGTTGCCTTCTCTCTTCCCCCTCAGAGCTCTCAGGTTGCCTTGATGGTGACCCTGATTCCCACACCTCCTCCTCTTCCTCCTCCGCTTCCTCCTCCTCCTCTGATTCGGCTGCTGGAGAGGCCGGCAATCGAGAGGCCATGACACAGCCAACTCCGTAGAAGCTGTGGAGAGGAGGAGAAGGAAGATGACGACTACGGGGTTCTCGGTGCTCTCTGAACTTGGCTGCATTTTTGCTGACATTTATTGAACCTGTCAGGGCTCCAGCACTTACCCCCATTTAAATCAGGAGTCTCTAACTGGATTTTCAAAGCTTAAAGAAGATTTATTAGGAGAAGACATGCCAGCACTGCCTGGGTGTGGCCAACTCTGAGGCACATAATTCATTGTCACTCTTGACCCTGGTTTTCCCCTCTACCCCCTGGGTGTATCATAATTCATATTCTCCAATGGGACACATCCATAGCCCAGAGTCATCAATCATGCTCTCCAGTTAGATTTTTGTGTGGCAGAAACTTCAGTCGCCTGGAAACTATCTATGAAAACATTTATGGAACGCAGTTTCGTTTTTGCAAGCCGCTACACTCCTCCTCCTTCCCTTTTTGTTGGCAACTCTAAAAAGGCCATAGAAATATTTTATGAGTTGACAATAACATCATTAGTGCTAGACTGAGGTTTGCTCTGTTTATATACAAATATACAGGGCAAGCCACTTGTATATAAACAGAGGGCAACCCTGCTCCCTTCTAGCACTGATCATGGTACCTGGCTGGGTTATGAAACACCTGCAAGAAGACAACCAGATAACAGATAATCAGTTGGAAGGGACCTTGTAGGTCATCTAGTCCAACCCCCCACCCAAGCAGGGGACCCTACACCATTTCTGACAAATGGCAGTCCAATCTTTTCTTGAAAGTCTCAAGTGATGACCCTCCCACAACTTCCGAGAGCAACTTCTGTTCCATGGGTTGATTGTTCTTACTGTCAGAAAGTTTCTCCTTATTTCCAGGTTAAATCTCTCCTTGTTCAGTTTCCATCCATTATTCCTTCTCTGGCCTACAGGCGCTTTAGCAAAAAGATTGACCCCTTCCTCCTCTCTGTGGCAGCCCCTCAACTATTGGAAGACTGCTATCCTGTCTCTCCTAGTCCTTCTCTTTACTAGACTAGCCAAGCCCAGTTCTTGTAATAGTTCTTCATATGTTTTAGCCTCCAGTCCCCTCATCATCCTGGTTGCTCTTCTCTGCACTTTTTCTAGACTCTTAACCTCTTTTTTTACAGTGTGGTGACAAAACTGGATGCAGTACTCTAGGTGTGGCCTTACTGAGGCTTTATAGAGTGGTATTAGTACCTCCTTTGATCTCGATTGTATCTCTCTGTTAATGCCACTTAGGATTGCATTGGCTTTTTTGCCTGCTGCTGCACTCTCCTGGCTCCTATTTAGCTGGTTGTCCACTAAGACTCCAAGATCCCCCTCGCAGTTCCTGCTATTGAGCCTGGTTTCACCCAGTCTATATGTGCATATATAGACTGGATGTGTGTATAAGCTTAGATAAGCACCAAGGACCCCATATTTTCATTCTTTTCGCAACAGCGGCATGGAGCTAAGCTCCCGGAGTCCGTAAGAGCCCACTGCTTTTATCAATGCGACAAAAGAACATTGTGCCACCGCACCATAAGCTCTGACGCTTCCATACGTTACGACACACGTGTACAAAAGGGACGATGCTGCGACTCTTCTTTTGTTATTGTGCCCCTGCTTATTTCTCGTGGATGCTGCGGCCCCAACCGCTAAGAGTTAACCAAAAAAAACTCACCCCACCCTCCCGTTGTCTCTTCTCCTGAATTATTAAAGGCAATTCTGAGTGAAGAATCAGCACAATTTCCACCTGATGGATCTATCGATCAATAGATCTTGTAATTGAAACTAATGCAAACTTGTAGCCCAGCGTTCCTAATTTAAAGTCACGGGAGCACAACCCTCCAACTCCTAGCGAAAAGGACCAAATTGGGATGGAACGCCTGGATGACCTTGGGTTACCGAGGGGAAGAGATGCTGCCTAGGAAACTATCAGATCAGAGAACCAGGAGCCTCCATTGGCTTAATGGTCAGGGGGAAGAAACGTAGGAAGGATGGTCCCAGTGGATCAAGCAGTTAAAAGTGGTGGCAGGAAGTTTGTGCAGGTAGACCTCGAGTTACGACCACAATTGAGCCCCAAATTTCTGTTGCTAAGCGCTGACAGTTAATTTTGCCCTATTTTACAACCCGTAGCTTCTTATTTAAGCGGGCCAAGGCCAAACGCCCTGGTGAGCCAGATGTTTGAAACATCACCTGAAGATGCCTCACATGACATTATACAGATCTCGGATTGGATGGCCCGTTTGAACTATTGTTGGCGGGAACGTTGCCATCACTTTGTATGTGTGATGTTTTGCGCCGAGTGCTTCAGATCTTGAGTTCTTTTGATGCTACCTACCACTTTGATTTCCAGTAAAAGTCCTTTTCTCTATAATAATGGAGTCTAAGGTTTTCTTTCTTGGATTTTGTTCTGACCCAAACCTGGCTCCACGAGAGTAAACACAAGACAAAGGTACCGGCACAACCTTTTACGGTTTCATTTACAAATCCTGTTTCTACACAGATAAAAAGATTCCGACAAGAAAGAGCCTTGCCAAATTTTTGCAAGTCTGCCAAGAACAACAGATAAAGTTCCTAAACAATAAATCAAAGAGTCTCCAAATACCAACTCGGACATTCCTAACATCCACCAAGCTCGAGTATCAAACTTCTCTGCAAAGAACTCCGGTTTCTCAGCTGGCTTTTATCTCTTAAGGGAGGGGCCATTAAATTGCAGCCTTACTCTCGAGTCACCTCTGCTGGTGCAGCTGCTCTTTCCTTTGAGCAGCCCTGCAAGCATGCACACTTGGCACAGGCTCCTTGGGATGCTCTTCCTCACTGCTGCCAGCCTCCACAATCTCCAAAGGCAGCATTTCCCTCCCTGATGGTCCTGGCCCCATCCCTGCATCACATGCAGGCCCCTCATCTGAGTCCTCGCTCTCCGAGACCTCAGCCATCCGCACCTGCTGCCGGCGAACCACAACAGATTTTGGATGGAACCTCACCTGACAGCAGGGGTGAGTAGGAGGGCTGATCCTGCGCTTTTCTCTTCTTTCTCCTCTCTCTGATCCACGGAGGGTTTTTTTACGACTGGTTCATTTGAACCGGTGCGAACCGGTAGCATGGCACCACTGGTTTGACATCCGTGGCATGGAGAAAAATCTCTCAAGGACTTCGGTCCTGAATTCACCTTCTGATAAGCCACAGACTGTCATCCAACAGCGTGCAATGATGGTTGGATCTCTGCTAGTGGGCACTGTATACAGTAAACCATCATCCTGACCCGGCAAAGTTATTCTTGTCTCCTTTTCACAACAGTGGCTACAATTTTTAGGGGTTTTCTTTTTCTCCACTCCTGTTCAAAGGCCGATATCATCTTATTGTGGTAGCAGTCTATCATGCTTCCTCCTCCCCAGCTGGTAAACAGCACACCCTCCCTCTCTCCCACCCCATTCGAGGAAATAATAACCACAGATTCTTCAACTCAAGGGCTGCAACCCAACACATATTTCAAAGCAGCTGGTTGTGTTTTCAAAAGCCCCCGAAAAAGGGAAATTATCCGCCCAAAGCAAAGTGCTCCGATCCCCAATCGCGCGATCCGATCATCCTCCTTTTGTTTTTGAGTCAGCTCTGTGCCGACCGTACAAATATCTTCGTTTTATTGCTGAGATGAAGTTTGGAAGATGAGACGAATAGGACTTTGCACAGTCCGGGCTCTTTGAGAATACCGGGCAAATTTGGGTTTCAATTAGAGGAGGAAATCAAATCATCAGATCTAGAATAAAGAACTCCATTTTCAAAGCCAGGCTGAATCATTGCTTAACGTCGTAGCTCTGATGAAATTCGCATCACTTCCAATGCTCGTAAATCTTTTGATTAGGGTTGTGATTCTGGAATCTGGATATCGTTAGGACTGTGTGGTTTTCCCAACTCGGATTCTAAAAATAAGCCTCAGCGTAGGAAGAAGTATCTATACCAGTAGTGGCTAAAGTTTTGGGGCTCCTGTGTCAAAAATAGTCGTGCTCGGTGCCAGCACCCAGAAGACAATGCGCGCCCCGCCATGCCCCTGCGCACACACACGCAATTCCCACCAAACCACCTTCGCCATCCCCTTACCTAAACTGCACCTCACAGCTGATTTTTGGCCAGTTTGAGGCCTCTTTCAGCCTCCCAGAGGCTTCAGGAAGGCTTCTGCAAGCTTCTCCAGGCTTTTCAGGCCAAAAACTAGGCCCGTTTCATTACTTCTGGTATTTCCAGAAAAATAGGAAGTGACAAAACAGGCCTAGTTTTGAGCCTGAAAAGCCTGCAGAAGCCATCCTGAAGCCTCTGGGAGGCCGAAAAAGACCTCAAACTGGCTGAAAATCAGCTGTGAGGTGCGTGCATGCACAGTGAGGTAGGCTTGCCTGCAGCTCGCATGCTATCACAAACGGCTCTACATGCCACCTGTGGCACATGGGCCATAGGTTCTCCATTGTGGATCTCTACAGAACTTGTCTGCAATTCTTTAAAGCAGCCGGATCTTTCCCCAGAATTCTGCAGCTGTCCTGAGAAAAGATGCCGCTGCTTTAAATAATTGTAAACAGGGACTAGTCTTATGCAGATCATTATGTACCAGAGCAGAGGTCTCCAAACTTGGCAACTTAAAAGCTTGTATACTTCAACTCCCAGAATTCCCCAGAATTATGGAAGTTGAAGTCCACAAGCCTTAAAGTTGCCAAGTTTGGAGACTCCTGTCCCAGAGCACTTTTTTTTTCTGAAACCCCAATAAGTTGCACAACCTGATCAGGTATTTTGAAACTTGGAAGGTGGTGGTTCAATGGTTTTTGATCTTTTAAACGAATTGGAGTTACTGGTGGTCCTAGACTTACAGCCATTCATTTAGTGACAGTTCAATGGCACTGAAAATGGGACTTACAACTGGCCCTTCTACCTACAATCGTTGCAGCATCCACCCAGTGACATGTTTAAAATTGGTGATTGACATCCCAAAGGGGCTTTTTCCAAGAGGCAACTGCACTTTCTTGTTTTTCTGTGAAGATGTTTCGCTTCTCAGCCGAGAAGCTTCTTCAGCTCCGACTGGATGGTGGGAAAGGATTGAGACTCCTGGCAGACAGCTGGTCATTTGCATCCTTTTAGAGGGACGTTGAGGCGACTTGGAGGTTTATCTGTGTCCTCAGGGTCACCTAAGTAGTGCAAATGGGCGTGGAGCCTTTTTGGAATGGTTGAAAGGACTGTGCAATTCCAAGAAGGCTTCACACCCATTTGCACCACTCAGGTGACCCTGAGGACACAGATCAACCTCCAAGTGGCCTCAACGACTTTTGGAAAAGGATGCAAATGACCAGTTCTGTCCGGAAGGAATATAAATCCTTTCATTCTCCACCATCCAATCAGAGCTGACGAAGCTTCTTGGAGGAGAAGCAAAACGTCTTCACAGAAAACCCAGAAAGTCCAGTTGCCTCTTGAAAAAAAAGGCACCTTTGGGACAACCACCACTTGGATGACTAAGAATCTGCACAGGAATTTGGCAACTGACATGTACTTATGATGGTTGCAACATTCCAGGGTCACCTGATTGCCCCTTGCAACCTTTCCAGCTGGCTTCCAGCAAGCAAAATCAAAGGTGGAAGCCAGATTCACTTAACAACCATGCGACTCATGAAACAACTGCAGCAAAAAACAAGTCATAAAATCAGGCACAAGTCACTTAACAACTGCCTTGCTCAGCGATGGAAACTCTGATCCCAATTGTAGTCATATGCCGAGGACTACCTGAGTGTAATTTATTTCTATACAGCTGTTGATAAAAAGTTATTTAACCAACGCTCGTTTAAATTTCCACTCCTGTTGCAAACAATCTGAGCCACGGAATTCATGCAGAATATTTAACACTGCCCGAATATCCAGAATTCTGGGAATATTTCAGATTGTTTCCCCGTGAGATTGCTGGTGAAAAAAATGAATTCACTTTGTAGCTCCGTCTCAGCCCTAGAAGAGCATACATCTTTCTACACAGCCTTCCCAAATTCTATTTCTTTCTGACAAAATAAACTCTGCCGAGTCTTCTTCTAGCTTTTGTTATTATGTTTCTTTGTTGCACAGTTAGCCAGATGTTTAGTCCGGATTTGGCAATTTTCTGTCCACCTATCAAGTCCTTTCCAGGGACTTGAGTTAGGCAGATGCTGTTATTTCATCATATTAAAGGAGGCAAATTGTCCCAAGTAAAATTTGGTTGTTGTTATTATTATTATTATTATTATTATTTAGGCCCCCATCAAGAGGAGATCTCAGAAACATCCTTCTGTCCACCTACCTCAGGGACTTTGACTTGTCCTTCCAGGAAGTGACAATTGCGAGGTTCGTGGGTGCAAACGTGACGATATTTACACCAATAGCATCGGTAGGGGCTTTCGACACACGAGAGGCACCTGAAAAGATTAGAAGAGAAAAGAAATATCAAAAAAACACACCAGTGGCAGGATTCAATTTTTTTTTTTACAGCCGGTTCTGTGGGCGTGGCTTGGTGGGCGTGGCAGGGGAAGAATACTGTAAAATCCCCATTCCCTCCCCCATCCCACTAACCTGCTTTCCAGCTCCGTTCTCCTATGCAGGGCAACCCAAAAAGACCCAGCCAATCAGCTGGGACTCGGGAGGCGGAGAATAGATGGGGTGGGCGGGCCCAGTCAGAGGTGGGATTGGCCGGTTCTCTGAACTACTCCAAATTTCCGCTACCGGTTCTCCAGAACAGGTCAGAATCGGCTGAATGACCACCTCTGAAGCACCCATGCCATTCTTGAGGTGGGGGGTTTAAATAAATCGAAGCGCTGATCCTAGCCACAGAGGCACCGTCAGAAAAAGAGGACCCAGGAGAGAAGCGTGAACTCACGAGGTGTGGACGCTGCAGTTGTAGAAGACAAAGCTGGTGCTGGCAAAAGTCATGCCGGTTTCTTTGGATTTGAGCTGGAGTTGGACAACGTGGTGGTCTCCTGCGAGGAAGGAAAACAACAGGGTTACCTTGCTATTCATCCGAATACAGAGATGGAGGGAAGTCCGTGCTTCTAGCAACTCTACCTGTGTCCTGGTCCACCTGCACACGGCTGTTCTCCAGGGCAGAGAACTCGGCAACTTTAAGACTATGCCAGCTGAGGAATTAGCACACATATAGACTGGGTGACACCAGGCTCAATGGCAGGAACTGGGAGAGGGATCTTGGAGTCTTAGTGGACAACCAGCTGAATAGGAGCCAGCCGTGTGCAGTGGCAGCCCAAAAAGCCAATGCAATCCTAGGTTGCATTAACAGAGGGATACAATCGAGATCAAGTGAGGCACTAATACCACTCTATAAAGCCTTAGTAAGACCACACCTAGAGTACTGCATCCAGTTTTGGTCACCACACTATAAAAAAAGAGGTTGAGACTCTAGAAAAAGTACAGAGAAGAGCAACCAGGATGATGACACTAAAACATATGATGAACGGTTGCAGGAACTGGGCCTGGCTAGTCTAGGGAAGAGAAGGACCAGGGGAGACAGGAGAGCAGCCTTCCAATATTTGAGGGGCTGCCACAGAGAGGAGGAAGAGGGGTCAAGCTATTCTCCAAGGCACCTGAAAGCAAGATAAGAAATAATGGATGGAAACCGAACAAGGAAAGATTCAACCTGGAAATAAGGAGAAACTTTCTGACAGTGAGAACAATCAGCCAATGGAACAGAAGTTGCCTTTGGAAGTTGTGGAAGTGCCATCACTTGAGACTTTCAAGAGAGACAAGCCTGCCATTTGTCAGAAATGGTGTAGGGTCTCCTGCTTGGGTGGGGGTTGGACTAGATGACCTCCAAGCTCCTTTCCAACTCTGTTAATCTGAATTCTGGGAGTTGAAGTCCACAAGTCTTAAAGTTGCCATGTTTGGAGACGCCTGCCCTAAGGGAAATGTTCTTTCAAAGAATGAGGTAAAATTGCCAATGTAGTTGTGTTTCTCTACCTGGCGGCTTGGACTTGCCACTAATATTTTAAAGAGCTGGCTCTGGATTTGAACTTTTCAACCAGCTTTCAACCGAGATAACCCAGACTTAAATCATTCCGGAGCGTGTTGATGCTAGTCCTAAATTAAACTTGGCGGTACTCATTTGTTTAGTGGCTGTTCCAAGTTACAGCGGCTGTCAGTGTTCCAGCAAACCTCCACTCCAATCAGTAACTCCGAGACAAACGTCTTTCAAAAGTACCTTTATTAGAATAGCACCTGGCACATCAGTGGAATCCCAAATCTAAAAGTTTTTTCAGGATTTCTGCAATTTCCCAAACTACAAATCCATTGTCGTGCTCTTGTTGGAGTCTGATTCTTTGGGGGATATTGATCAGCTGACAGGGACTGTGGCTCCGGTGGCTGTGAAAGAAATGGGGGGAGAACACAGTCCAGCTGGGCATTCAGAGGAAGAAGACCCAGGGCCATCCCCTCTTCATCCTAGGACACGCAGGGAGGAACAGAGAAGGGAGCAACATGTGTTACGGTAGAGGAAAAGGCCCTGATCCCTTTCATTAGTTGCAGCTGGGAGAACAGGATATAAGTGGGGCATTTTAAATAGCTCTTTTCTGGAAGCAAAACATGCTTTATCTTGGTCGAGGCCTATCTGGGTTTTGGCGTCTTCCCAACTGTGGTTGCTGCAATTATCTTGTGGAAGTCTGCAATTTATCATCCTGGCCTGCAGTGTTAATGACTGCAGTGTCGCTTGTGTTGGGTTTTTTTTTTTACTTCTAATTATTTTTAGTTTTGGTTTGGACTGCATTTACTCCCTTCATAAACTGTTTTTGGAAGAGCTTGATGTCAAGTTGAGAATAATTGGACATTGAAGCCCAAGTTGGAGGCATTAAAGGGAATTTATTCTACTTTTGTGACTGTGTTATTTTTGTGTCACGCCCCGGGTCATCACATCCATCTCCCCTTGGTCGTCATCACATCACATGGCCCAATCATGATCCATCCAAAAGTACGATCCTTATTTCATCCTGTGCCGTACTCAATGACCTTGGACTAAGGGAAGAATTTTATTTTGTCTACTTAGAGCTACTTCATTGAAATCACCCCACTTCCACTTTCTCAGGCTATGTGGCAGCGTGGAATATGGTTTCCAAAGCTGACAGGCATCCCCCCTTGAGAAAT
>NW_020769563.1:213678-231127 GCF_900518735.1 Pseudonaja textilis
AGGCTAGAAACTGAAACTAAAAGTAGCTTAGGTGTGGCTCTGTATTAAGCTCTGCAGCTATGTTGAGCTACGAGTCTGTCTATTAAAAATGAAACTGCACCTCTCCTCTGCTGTATATAATGCTTGCCTGCTGAACTAAAGTGAAACTGAGGTCTGTTTCTGAGCCGCTGAAGTTGCTGCTGAAGCTCTGAACTTGCAACATGTCTCCTTCTGTCTGAGTTTGCCTCCATGTTGGAGAAATCTACAACCGGTTTGTAAAATCTATGTTTATAAAGGCGTTAACTGAAGCATCGGCCACCTGTTTTTCTGGCACTGAATTGACGCTGCAAAATCAATCGAGCCACAAATAATGCCTACCCAAGCAACCACCGACTCAGACAAACAATCAAACGGTGAACAACAGGTCCATCAAGGAGCACCAAGATTGCTCCCACCAAAACTGGCAGGTAAGCCACGAGTATATAAACAGAGAGCAAACTCCACATAAACATCAAGATTAATACTAGACGATCAGAAAGTAAACAATTCCCCAATCAAGGGACTATTAATTCAGGCAAACAAGCTAACAGTAAATAACAGCCTAATCAAGGAACCAACAAGACTACTAACACTACGGATATCATTGTCATTAATACACTGCTCAAAAAAATAAAGGGAACACATTAAACAACACAATGTAACTCCAACTCAATCACACACCTGTGAAATCAAACCGTCCACTTAGGTAGCAACACTGACAATCAATTTCACATGCTGTTGTGCAAATGGAATAGACAACAGGTGGAAAGCGGAGGCAGTTAGCAAGACATCCCCAATAAAGGAGTGGTTCTGCAGGTGGTGACCACAGAGCACTTCTCATTTCCTGTGCTTTCTGGCTGATGGTTTGGTCACTTTTGAATGCTGGTGGTGCTTTCACTCTCGTGGTAACGTGAGACGGAGTCTACAACCCACATAAGTGGCTCAGGTAGTGCAGCTCATCCAGCATGGCACATCAATGCGAGCTGTGGCAAGAAGGTTTGCTGTGTCTGTCAGCGTAGTGTCCAGAGCATGGAGGCGCTACCAGGAGACAGACCAGTACATCAGGAGATGTGGAGCAGGCCGTAGGAGGGCAACAACCCAGCATCAGGACTGCTACCTCCGCCTTTGTGCAAGGAGGGACAGGAGGAGCACTGCCAGAGCCCTGAAAAATGACCTCCAGCGGGCCACAAATGTGCATGTGGCTGCTCAAACGGTCAGAAACAGACTCCATGAGGGTGGTATGAGGGCCTGACGTCCATAAGTGGGGGTTGTGCTTACAGCCCAACACCTTGCAGGACGTTTGGCATTTGCCACAAGATTGGCACATTCGCCACTGGCACCCTGTGCTCTTCACAGATGAAAGCAGGTTCCCACTGAGCACATGTGACAGACATGACAGGGTCTGGAGACGCTGTGGAGAATGTTCTGCTGCCTGCAACATCCTCCAGCATGACCAGTTTGGCAGTGGGTCAGTAATGGTGTGAGGTGGCATTTCTTTAGGGGGCCGCACAGCCCTCCATGTGCTCACCAGAGGTAGTCTGACTGGCATTAGGTACTGAGATGAGATACTCAGACCCCTTGTGAGACCATATGCTGGTGCGGTTAGCCCTGGGTTCCTCCTAATGCACAACAATGCTAGACCTCATGTGGCTGGAGTGTGTCAGCAGTTCCTGCAAGATGAAGGCATTGATGCTATGGACTGGCCTGCCGGTTCCCCAGACCTGACTCCAATTGAGCACATCTGGGACATCATGTCTCGCTCCATCCACCAATGCCACGTTGCACCACAGACTGTCCAGGAGTTGAGGGATGCTTTAGTCCAGGTGTGGGAGGAGATCCCTCAGGAGACCATCCGCCACCTCATGAGGAGCATGCCCAGGCATTCTAGGGAGGTCATACAGGCACATGGAGGCCACACACACTACTGAGCCTCATTTTGACTTGTTTTAAGGACATTACATCAAAATTGGATCAGCCTGTAGTGTTTTTTCCACTTTAATTTTGAGTGTAACTCCGAATCCAGACCTCCATGGGTTGCTAAATTTGATTTCCATTGATAAATTTTGTGTGATTTTGTTGTCAGCACATTGAACTATGTAATGAACAAAGTATTTAATAAGAATATTTCATTCATTCAGATCTAGGATGTCTTATTTTTGTGTTCCCTTTATTTTTTTGAGCAGTGTATGTGAAAGGAGAGCAAATGAGAGTAAAGTCACCTCACTTCTGAAACTGATGATGTTACCTAGCTGGGTAATGAAATGTCTACAAGAAAACCATCAAGCTCAAAGCCCACCAAGGACCCTACAGTCTTCATCTTCTTCCCTTCCCTTCACCTCTTCCCTCTCCTTCCTTCCTTTTGTCCTTCCTTCCCTTTTTAATTCCTTTCTTCCTTTCTCCTTTTTCTTCACTTTCCTTTCCTTCCTTCCTTCACCTTCCTCCCTTCCCTCCTTCCTTCCCTCCTCCTCCCACTCCTCTTCCCTTCTCCTTCCTTTCTTTTTTCCTTCCTTCCTTTTTAATTCCTTTCTTCCTCCTTTCTTTTCTTCCTTCCTTCTTTCCTTCCTCCTCTTTCCTTCACCTTTCTCCCTTCCCTCATTCCTTTCCTCCCCCTCCTTCTATTTTTTCTCTTCCATTCTCTTTCCTTCCTTCCCCCCTCCCTTTCTCCCTCCCTTCCTTTCTCCTCCTCTTTCTGTTTTCCTTCCTTCCTCCTTGCCTCTCTCCCTCCCTTCCCCCTCCTCAAACCCCACTCTTTTCTATTACCGAAGACCAATATCACCTTGGTCACAAGGCCAGAGAGCCCTGAGCGAGGGGCCCTGGGTGTGGTGGAATCTGAGAATTCAAAAGCCCATAATCCTCACCGTCACGCTGTACTGGGAGACGGAGATGTTGTTGGGGTGCACGGTGAGTTGGACACATTGCTTCATCTCCGAGGCAAACCTCCGGGGCTCGCTGGACCGTTCGCACTGCTCCTTCCTGGTGCACCTGAGAAGCGAGGGAAGATGGACACAGAAGCCAAAGACATCAGAGGTCACCCCCAAATTTGCACCAAGTACAGCAGTCCTCGGCTTACGACTGGGTTGGTTAACGGCGGACCTTCCAGGCCTGTTGCAAAAGGTCTTGCGCAGCAGCAGAAATTTTAGGCTCCGTTGTGGTTGTAAATCGAGGACTAGCTGCACTGCTTAGGTCTGTAGTCTATGCTAGGCTGTTCTGACCCATCTCCTGAAACACGACAAACCCTCTGTATTTAAATAAATGATTCCCTTTATTAGGAGTGCAAACAGCCCCAGCCAAAAGTTTCTCTCTCACTGAGAGCTAACAAGTCCATCCGTCCGGGAGATGAATAGTTGTCTGACACACTTATTCATCTCCTCCCCCTGCCTTTTATCCCCAGAGCTAGAGTGGGGCTTCGCTAGTAGCGGTGGCTCTTCCGTTCCAGGGACCGGCCCATAGATTTCCACTGCTCTCCTCTCCTCGGCAAAAAGTTTCTCTCACCGCAGGCTAACAAGTCCATCCGGCAGGGAGATGAATAGTTGTCTGTCACTTCTATTCATCTCCACCCCCTGCCTTTTATCCCCAGAGCTCAGGTGGGTCTTTGCTAGCAGTGGTGGTGACCTTTTACCACTGCACCATAGAGAGCATTTTAACCTACTGCACTTCTATATGGTTTGCCACTTGCACAGTGGAGGTTGATAGGACCTTGATAGGACAGAGCTCCAGAGGGTTAACGTCATTGCCCAGAGGATCATGGGTTGTCCTCTCCCCTCTTTGGAAGAGCTTTAGAGCTCCCGCTGCCTTAAGAAAGTTCAAAGCATCCTCAAAGATCCATCTCATCCTGGGCTCCCTTTTTTTTTTTTGAACTATTACCATCTGGCAGACGGTACGGGAGAATAATAAAAACAAGGACAAAAAGGCTGCAAAACAGCTTCTATCCCAGGGCAGTAGCTCTTTTGCATTCTGCTGTATATAGTGCAGTGTTGGTGTGGTGTCGGGGGTTTCCGGTTCAATGTGTGAAGGGTTAAGGATGTGCGTTGGTGTTTATTTTCATGGGCATGATGTGCACTGAAGATGGTGTTTGATTTCGTTGTATGAGGTGCAATGACAATAAAGTAAACTAAACAGAGCTAGGGTGGAGCTTTACAAGCAGCAGTGGCTTTTCCGACCCAAGGACCGGCCCATAGATTTCCACTGCTCTCCTCTCCTCTTCCTTCTGCACATCCGTGCGTCAGGCACTAGACCCAGCTGTTCCTCCTCTTCCTCATCGGCCACCTCCAGACCTGTACTGCTTGTGTTTGTTGTCTATGCTTGGCTGTTCTGACCCAGCTCCCCAAACACGACAAAACCCCCTGTAGTTAAACAAATGTTCCTTTTATTAGGAGTGTCAGCAGCTCCGGCAAAAAGCTTCTCTCACACACACACCGCACGCTAACAAGTCTGTCTGGCATGGAGATGAATAGTTGTCTGCCCCACCTATTCATCTCCACCCCCTGACTTTTATCCCCAGAGGTCGGGTGAGGCTTCACTAGCAGCAGTGGCTCTTCCGTCCCGAGGACCGGCCCATAGATTTCCATTGCTCTCCTCTCCTCTGCCTTCTGCTCATCCGCACATCAGGCACTGGACACAGCTGTTCCTCCTCTTCCTCATCAGCCACCTCCAACATAAGCCCCAATTATTATTATTAATTACATTTATACAAAGCCCAACCCTTAATGAACTATAGCAGTGGTCCCCAACCTTGTTTGTGCCGCGGCTCGGTACCGACATCACAAAATCACCCGCGGCCCGGTACCGGCAAGGCGGTACCACGCATGGCAAGGCGAGCCGAGCGACCAGCCAGCCAGCCGTCCCCCGCTTCTCCCCGCCACCTTCAACTCCTCCTTTGTACCTGTGTCGATGGGTTTTGCGGCGGCTTCGGGACGGTCGCTCGACTCGCCTTGCCATGCATGCTGAAAGAATCCTCACGCCTTAGTTTTGTTTGAAGCCGCCCCCCCACCTCGATGAAACTAAGGCGCAAGGATTCTTTCAGCACCCAAACGCCGCTTTCGACCCGGAAAAGCTCACCGGAAGCACTTTTTCATCAAAACAAGATGGCGGCGCCCAGCAAACTGGCGTTCCAGTAGAAATTGTTCCATGGACCAGTACCGGTCCAGGGACCGGTGGTTGGGGATCCCTGAACTATAGTACAGCGTAAAAGCATGGTCTGGTGTATATATAACTTGCCAAGACGGGGCATTTCCACAAAGTTCAAAAAAGTCATGGAATAAAGGTGGTATTTTGTGGCCTCCAGCTTGACTTTTTTGACTTGACGAGTCCCTCCTGCCCCCCCCAAAAAAATCCAAAATTATTCCAAAATTATGCTCAACCCATAATTATCCGCTCCTTGTTTTCGAGACCCAAAACACCAAATCCTTGCCCAGATCGGAGAAGGATGAAATGACATCTTTCATCTCGTAATCACCCACCTAATAGGATGCACGATTAATATCAAAAAAATAAAAGTCCAGGCCACCGTGAGCTAATTATCCACCATTAAGCTAATGCAACAGACCTTCAGAAAGATTCTTTATTATTAAGGGCAACTTTGGCCCCCCTCTAAAATTCACTCTGGAGCTAAAATTGGGAAGCTAAATGATTCAAGCTTTCCACTGCCTTTGAGGGTTTTGTTTTCCAGAGTTAGAATAGAATAGAGTAGAGCTGGAAGGGGCCTCAGAGGTCTTCTAGTCCAACCCCCTGCTCAAGCAGGAGTCCCTATACCAGTGGTGTCTAATCTTTTGGGGGCTCCTGTGCCAAAAATTGTGTGTGTACTTGCATGCTCGCGCTTGCGTTCCAGCACCCAGAAGCAATGCGTGCCCCCCATGCCCCCTACACATGCACGCGCAATCCCTACCCATCCACCCCCCTCATCCCCTTACCTGCACTATGCCTCATAGCTGATTTAATGCCTTCAGGGAGTCCTTGAAGTAAGACCACTATTGAGACCGAAATGTCTGGTGCTAAGCGAGACAGTTAGAACAATTCATCGGTGGAACGACTTGCCCCCAGAAGCTGAGGGTGTTCCAACAATGGAGAGTTTTAAGAAGCGACTGGACAACCATTTGTCTGAAATGGTATAGGACCGTGTTAGCAGACTATGCACGCTTGTAGGAAGTGGTACGCAGAGCCATTTCCCTCAGCACATGAGAGGTCCCCCGGAAGTGCCCCACTGCACATGTGGGCGTGCGCCACCACCCGACAGCTGATTGTCGGGTATTTGGCGCGCATGTGCAGGGTTCAGGGTGTGTGGGGGCGAGACATGCAGGCATGCGCAGAGACACGTGGCATGCGAGGGGGGATCGTGCACGCATGTGCAGGGGGCATGGGGGGGCCAGCACGCATTGCCTGAGGCCATTTTGGAAGCATCTTCAGGGCTGCCAAAGCAAGACCGGGTGTGATTCCATTGGGGGTGTTTGTTGGAACCCTGACACTGGGTGGACTTCAACTCCCAGAATTCCTCAGCTGGCCTGGTTTAAGAGAGACGGGCATCAATTCCCAGAATTCCTCAGCTGGCCTGCTTTAAGAGAGACGGGCATCAATTCCCAGAATTCCTCAGCTGGCCTGCTTTAAGAGAGATGGACGTCAATTCCCAGAATTGAAGTTAAGAAAGTGGCTTCCTCTGTTTGTGGTGGGTGCCTTTTCTTCATAGATAGAAACCGACATGCAATCGTGACCCCTTAATAAAGGAGAAAACTTACAAGTATTTTAAAAGAGCAAGCAAACAAATTGATTTTTGAAAACCTAGAAAACAAAAGGGTGACGACACGCAACGTTGTGCAGCTGCCGACACCTCACCAAAGGGCTGAATGAATATCGACATTTTTACTTGTTGCTGCTGTGAAATCCAGTTTGGTCTCCAAGGAGACCAAAAAAAAAAAAAAAAAGAAAAAAAAAAGAAAAGAAAGAAAAATAATCTTACATCTCCGTACAATGTGCAGCTTTCAATAGTGGGAAATAAATGACGTTCCCGCTGAGTGATTTGATTATTCAAAAAACTGAATATTCTTTTTTTTATAAAAAAAAAGGGTTGTTGTATTAATAAGTAAGAATTGTTTCCTGGCTTATGGAGGCCCCCAGCTAGCATCTTTGTACTGGGACCATTTTGAAGCCAATTCTGAGGGAGGGCAAAAACAGAAAGTAGTGCCCCTTCCCCGCACCCTGGTGTAAAAAAATAATAATAATAATAACACAATGTATATTTTCCTGGCGGTCAGTGGGAGCATATGATTGGCCTCAGGTCCATACAGTGATTCCTGCATTCCTTTTCCAAGTTCCATGCTGCTAGTTTAGTCACTTTATCAACCTTGGCATGAACTTCAACTCCCAGAATTCCTCAGCCAGAATGCCTTAAAACGGGTGGACTTCATTTCCCAGAATTCCCCAGCCAAAATGCCTTAAAATGGGTGGACTTCAACTCTCAGAATTCCTCAGCCAAAATGCTTTAAGACAAGTGGACTTCACCTCCCAGAATTCCCCAGTCGGAATGCTTTAAGACAAATGGACTTCAACTCCCAGAATTCCCTAGCCAGAATGCCTTAAAATGGGTGGACTTCACCTCCCAGAATTCCCCAGTCGGAATGCTTTAAGACAAATGGACTTCAACTCCCAGAATTCCTCAGCCAAAATGCTTTAAGACAAATGGACTTCAACTCCCAGAATTCCCCAGCCAAAATGCTTTAAGACAAATGGACTTCAACTCCCAGAATTCCCCAGCAGGAATGCTTTAAGACGGGTGGACTTCACCTCCCAGAATTCCCCAGCCAATTTGGACACTTGGCAAGGCGCCTGTATTTATGTTGGTTACAGTGTCCCAAGGGGATAAACCTTCCCAATCCGATTCTGACAAGGAAGTACAATGGAGGAAGCCGGACGATTCATTTAAGAATGGCAGTGACTCGTTTAACAACTGTGGCCAAAAAAGGGGTCATAAAATGGGGCAAAACTTTCTTAACCACTTACTGGCTTTGGCCTGGAAATGTTGGGCTGAAATTGTGGCCGCCAGTCGAAAAATAATGGTTTTTATTTGGGAATTCACAGCCCTTGTTCTTGCTTTGGCCTCCTCGGCCTGTTTCCTCAGGAAGACAAAAAAGTTCCTCACGTCACCTGACTGCCCCCCCACACGCACTTCACCTTGTGAACACCTCAACACCTTGCTCAACACCTTCGCACCAAAAGGTGTGAAGAAAATCATCCCAAAAAGGAAGGCACAAGTCAGTGAGGGACAGGTGAAAACATGTGAATACTCTGACTTTGCCAGAAATGAAGCAGACGATGATTGGGTTGGCATTAAGAAGAAGAGGAGGAGAGGAGGAGGAGAATTGGAGAAGGAGAAGACAAAAGGGAAAGAAAAGGGAACGCGGAAGGAAAAGAGGAAGGAGGAGAAGGAAGGGCAAAATGAAGAGGAGGAGGGAAGGAGGGAGAGAGAAGACAATGGCAGTGAAGGAGAAAGAGAAGGAGGAGAAAGAGAAATGGGGAAAGAAGAGAGCAAAGAGGAGAAATGTAGAGAAGGGAAGAAAGTATGAAGAAAAATGAAGAAGAGAAGGAAAGAAGAGAAGAAGCAAATGAAGGAAGAAGGAAATTGACAGGAGGAGGAGGAGGAGGAACAGAAAGGTAACTATATTAGCCTCCACATATTAACCTAGGGATCCAAGAAAGAAATAAAAAACTCAAGAAAAAAACATTCCTTTTCATCGGACATCAGCCAAGACATTTTAATTTAGTTTAGGTCCTCCCTCCTTCCATTCATTCTCTCCTTTCCTTCCTTCCTTCCTTCCTTCCTTCCTTCCTTCCTTCCTTCCTTCCTTCCTCCCCCTCTATTTCTCCATTTCCTTCCTCCTTCCCTCCTTTCTCTATTTCCTTCCTCCCTCCCTCCCACCCTCCTCTATTTCTTCCTTCCTTCCCTCTTTCTCTATTTCCTTTCTCCTTCCCTTCTTTCTCTATTTCCTTCCTCCTTCCTTCCCTCCCTCCTTCCCTCTGTTCTATTTCCTTCCTCCCTTTCTTCCTCCCTCCCTTCCCCTCCCTCAATTTCTCTATTTCCTTCCTCCCTCCCTCCTTCCCTCTATTCTGTTTCCTTCCTTCCTCCTCCTTTCCTTCTCTATTTTCTTCCTTCCTCCTTTCTTCCTTCCTCCCCCTCTATTTCTCCATTTCCTTCCTCCTTCTTTCTCTATTTCCTTCCTCCCTTTCTTCCTCCCTCCCTCCCCCTCCCTCAATTTCTCTATTTCCATCCTCCCTCCCCCTCTCCTCTATTCTATTTCCTTCCTTCCTCCTCCCTTCCTTCTCTTTTCCTTCCTTCCTTCCTTCCTTCCTTCCTTCCTTCCTTCCTTCCTTCCTTCCTTCCTTCCTTCCTTCCTTCCTTCCTAATTTCCCCCCCAAGTCAATCCAGAGGCTACAATCCAGAATCAACCCAATCCTGCCTAGAAGGAGTAACTTCTAAATTCGGAGTGCCGAACAGATTCTATAAATCAAACGCACTTCTGTGTGTGTGCTTTGAAAATGGAATCCATTCTGCTCCTGATAACCCGTGGGAAGCAAAGGAGAAGCTTCACAACAGCATGCAGGGATGGGGCCTCTCTTGGTTATTCCAGCCCAGTTTATATCATCTCTTCGGGCTTCAGAAAATACTTTCAGCCGGGGCCAAAAATCCACCATCCATCAATATTGTTCTTAGCAACTCAGCAACAATGTGAAAAAAAAAAGAACAGAAAAGAAAACCACCCCCAAACCCAAAAAACCACACAAGTCAATAACTTTTGCTTAAAACTTCAGATCTCTCCAATCTCATATTTCACTTCCACATCTGCCAAAGGTGGCTGGTATTATTATTATTATTTTAATATGGCTTTGAAGTTTACTTCTAAGTCTATTTCTTACTCTAAGGGGGACTTTTCTGCATGCAGAAGGTGCATTACTAGACTGCATTTTAACAGAGTTAAAATGAGTTGGAAGGGACCTTGGAGGTCATCTAGTCCAACCCCCCAACCTCAAAGCAGGAAGCCAACTGACCAATGACAGTCTAATCTCTTCTTAAAAGCCTCCTTTTTCTGCAAACAAAGGGAATCTACATTTATACACGGCGTTTTGTTCATGCCTTCCCTAACACTGGGGACGGTGGTAGGGGTTCAAATTCTTTTACTACCGGTTCTGTGGGTGTGGCTTGATGGGCGTGGCATGGCTTGATGGGCATGGCAGGGGAAGGATACTGTCAAATCTCCACTGCCTACCCACCAAGTGGTGGGATTCAAATAAGTTAACAGCCGGTTCTCTGCCCTAATGATTTCTTCCAATAACCAGTTCACCAAACTGCTCAGAAAGTTAACAACCGGTTCTCCCGAACTGGTGCGAACTGGCTGAATCCCACCACTGCTCCCCACCCCACTAACCTGCTTTCCAGTTCCGTTCTCCTGTGCAGGGCAACCAAAGAAGACCCAGCCGATCAGCTGGGATTCAATGGGAGGCAGAGAAGAGATGGGGTTGGCGGGGACAGTCAGAGGTGGGATTGGCCGGTTCTCTGAAAATCCTCTTCTAGGCAGCTGAACTTCAACTTTCAGAATGGTTTTGGTTTGCTGGAAGCAGGTGCAGACACCTGAGGTCTCGGAGAGCGAGGACTCGGATGAGGGGCCTGCGTGTGATGCAGGGATGGGGCCAGGACCATCAGGGAGTGGAATGCTGCCTTCGGAGGTTGTGGAGGCTGGCAGCAGTGAGGAAGAGGCCCCCGAGGAGCCTGTGCACAGTGTGCGTGCACTCAGGGCTGCTTGAAGGAAAGAGCAGCTGCAGCAGCACGGGCGACTCAGGAGTAAGGCTGCAAGGTAACGGCCCCTCCCTGAGGAGATAAAAGCCAGCTGAGAAACCGGAGTTCTTTGCAGGAAGCAAAGAAGTTTTTGCACTTAAGCCTTGTGGACGTTCGGAGTATCTTGGTTGGTGTTTGGAGACTCTTGGTGTTTGAAATCTTTCTTGGCAACTTTATCTAGTATTCTTGGCAGCCTTGCAGCATCTTGGCAAGGCTCGTTCTTATCAGAGACAATTAGTTTTCGTAGCCTTTGAACCGTGAATGAACTGAATTCGCAGAGAAGCATTAGAAGGTTTGGCTTTTATCCGTTTGGTGTTTGTTTACTTGGAACAAGTTTTGGGTCAGAGCAAGAATTCCTCTGCCAGGGTGGCCACCGTGGAGAATTCTGGGAGTTGAAGTCCACCCATCGGGTAAAGAATGCAATCAGTGAAGTGCACAAAATCAAAGACCGACATTTAAGCGAGTGCGAATCTTAAGAAACCGGAGCAGAGATTGGTGTAAACCGGGCCTGGGTACGCAACTGAGGTTGTTGTAGTAGTAGCAGGAACATTGCCATGTTTGAAACAGCTGCGCCACCAACCACGGTGCTATGGGAGCAAACTCTTTCCATCTGCAAGTCACCAGAGATTCCAGGGGCTGAATTCCTGCCTGTTTTGCATCTGCTAAAAGGAGCCTGCCAGATATATATATATATATATATTTAAAGGGAGGAAGCTAAAGAAAGAAAGCAAAACACATGGGACTTCAAGCTCCATGCTCCAGCACATGAAGCTCAGCATCCAGGCCAGCGAGTGATAATTGTGTGAGGGATTTTGGAGTCCTAGTGGACAATCATTTAAATATCAGCCAGCCGTGTGCTGGCGGCTGCCAAAAAAGCCAACCCAGTTCTAGGCTGCATCAACAGAGGGATAGAATCAAGATCACGTGAAGTGTTCGTAATACCACTTTATAAGGCCTTGGTAAGGCCACGCTTGGAATACGGCATCCAGTTTTGGTCACCACGATGTTAAAAAAAGACGTTGAGGCTCTGGAAAGAGTGCAGAGAAGAGCAACCAGGTTGATTAGGGGACTGGAGGCTAAAACATATGAAGAAGGGTTGCAGGAACTGGGTATCTCTAGTCTAGTGAAAAGAAGGACTAGGGGAGACATGACAACAGTCTTCCCGTATTTGAGGGGCTGCCCCAGAGAGGAGAAAGGAGGTCAAGCTATTCTCTAAAGCACAAGAAGCAACGGGTGGAAACTAACGGAGCAGAGAATATTTATATCTGTCTGTCTGTCTGTCTGTCTGTCTCTATATCTGTCTATCTATCTTTCTATATCTATCTTTCTATATCTATCTATCTATCTATCTATCTATCTATCTATCTATCTATCTATCTATCTATCTATCCATGTATCTCTCTATATATCTATCTGTCTATCTCTGTCTGTCTGTCTGTCTCTATCTCTGTCTCTATCTATCTATCTATCTATCTATCTCTATAAAAAATCTATTTGTCTGTCTGTTTATATCTATCTATCTACCTACCTACCTACC
This sequence comes from Pseudonaja textilis, assembly GCF_900518735.1. The sequence goes on from NW_020769563.1 coordinate 226,050, forward strand.
TATCATCTATCATTATCTATATCTGCCTGCCTGCCTGTCTACCTACCTACCTACCTACCTATCATCTATCTATCATCTATCTATCACCTATTTGTCTATCATCTCCCCCCCTCCTCCTATCTACCTACCTACCTACCTACCTATACCTATACCTATACCTATACCTAGAGAAGTTCTCCTTACTTGAAACTTCTGATTGGAACAATCCAGTTTGGCTGCCTTCTGTGGGAAGAACATTTAACATTATTCCAAGGGGATCAGTTTTTTGGTTTTTGGCATGACACTGGGGGAAAAAAAAAAACCCCACCCCTTCTTTGGAACATATGTGTTTTGTTTTGAGTTTGCAAGGAAACCACGCCATCCGAGCAGCCGTCGGACCGTTCCAAAGTGTGTAATGTTAAAAAAACAACTTGGAATGCCTGAAAACATAACTCTCTGAATGCATTTGGATTTTCCACTTTGAAGTGCTCCCAACAGCTGCTATTTGGAAGATGAAACAATCTGTATGCCCCCGTTTGCAACTTTTTTTTTGCAACGCACCACGGGATGGACAGATGGACTTCAGCGCAACTGCGGAGAGGAGGGGAAAATCCTGAAGTTCATCCCCCAAGCAAAATTCATCTTCAAGCAAAATAGGGCAGGTAAAAGAATGCAGGCAGAAGCACAGGAGATGTTCTGACCCAAACCTTGTTCCAAGGAAACAAACACGAAACAGAGGTAACAGCAAAACCTTTTAACGATTCTTTACAAATTCCTTTCCTTCACGGTTAAAAGGCTGTTTCAACTCATTCTGATAAGAATGAGCCTTGCCAAGGTTATGCAAGGCTGCCAAGAACACGGGATAAAATTATTAAGAAACATTTCAAACAAAAAGAGTCTCCAAACACCAACCAAGATACTCCAAACGTCCACAAGGCTTAAGTGCAAAAACGTCTTTGCTTCCTGCAAAGTACTCCGGTTTCTCAGCTGGCTTTTATCTCTTGAGGGAGGGGCCATTATCTTGCAGCCTTACTCCTGATTCACCCATGCTGCTGCAGCTGATCTTTTTTTCGAGCAGCCCTGCGCGCACGCACACGGGGCGCAGGCTCCTCGGGGTGCTCTTCCTCACTGCTGCCAGCCTCCACAATCTCCAAAGGCAGCATTCCCCTCCCTGATGGTCCTGGCCCCATCCCTGCATCACACGCAGGCCCCTCATCTGAGTCCTCGCTCTCTCTCAGCCATCCGCTCCTGCTGCCGGCGAACCACAATAGGAGATATCAAGAGTTGATCCAACCTAGAACAAAGGAGAAACTTCCTGACAGTGAGAACAATTAAGCTGTGGAACAGCTTGTCACCAGAAGTTGCGGGTGCTTCAACACCGGAGGTTTTTAAGAAGAGATTGGACAGCCATTTGTTCAGGATGGTCTAGGAAGCTAAAAACTGTGAAGAATAGTTGCAGCAATTGCAGGAATTGGTTATGGCTAGTTTAATGAAAACAAGGACCAGGAGTGACATGATAGCAGTGTTCCAATATTTAAGGGGTTCCCGCAAAGAAGACGGGGTCAAGCTATTCTCCAAAGCACCAGAAGGCAGGACAAGAAGCCATGGATGGGAACTGAGCATGGAGAAAACCAACGTAGAACTAAGGAGAAATTTCCTGATAGTGAGAACAATTAACCAGTGGAACAACTTGCCTCCAGAAGTTGTAAATACTTCATCACTGGAGGCTTTTAAGAATAGACTGAACAACCATTTGTCTGAAATAGTATAGGGCCGTGATGGTGAACCTATGGCACGCAGAGACATTTGTGCCGGCACATGAGCTCTAGGCAAACTTACCTCACTGTGCATGTGCGCACTTCACAACTGATTTTCGGCTTTGAGGCCTTTTTCTACCTCCCAGAGCCTTGGGGAAGGCTTCTGCAGGCTTTGCAGGCCGAAAACTAAGTCTGTTTCATCACCTCCTATTTTTCTGGAAATACCGGAAGTGACAAAATGGGCCTAGTTTTCAGCCTGCAGAAGCCTTCCTCAAGCCTCCGGGAGGCTGAAAAAGGCCTCAAACTGGCCGAAAATCAGCTGTGAAGTGCAGTTTAGGTAAAGGGGTGGCGAGGGTGGGCTGGTGGGGATTGCAAGCGCATGTGTAGGGAGTGTGGGGAAGGCACGCATTGCCTTCTGGGTGCTGGCATGCGAGCGCGAGCGTGCAAGCGCAAAGCACGATTTTTGGCACAGGGGCCCAAAAAGGTTAGCTACCACTGGTATAGGGTCTCCTGCCTGAGCAGGGGGGTTGGACTAGAAGACCACCGAAGTCCCTTCCACACGAAAAACAAATGATTACAAAGGTATCTATGGTGAGGGAAAGCTCACCCCTCAAGAACGCTGACACAATTTGAACCCACGCTATATTTGGAGAACGTTTTGAAGAAGCGTGGAAAATGAAGGCTGGCATCAATTTGGGTGCCTCCCCACCCACCCCCAACCTTGATGGACTTCAAAAAGTATTTTTAAAAATGGACATTAAGGCACAGATGTCTAATGTCACCAAAGAGAGAGCGTAGGAATGTGTGTCCCTTACTTATGATTATTGTTGACTGTTTATTTGGGGATTGTTTTCTGCTGTGGGCCACCCAGTTGCATTGTTCGAGCCAGGGTGTGGGCTGTGGGGTGGTGGAAAAAAAAAACCCCTATAAATCCTTAAAAATAAAACACAATATAATAAATCCAGTTTGGGCAAGTCATACATTTGCCTTCCCGCATGTGCCAAATGAATTTCTTTCCCCGTCTTCATTTCCCCTGCGCAACAGATGTCAAACAGCTGCCTTAGGACGTGTTAAAAGGAGGAAAGAAAAACTCAGGGGTTCCAATGGCTGCAGTTGCGTGTCGCAATTTGCACATCGGCAGGTGTGTGGCACGACAATTAAAACGCCTGTCCTTTTATATCGGCAGAAGAGGAAGAAGGGGTTTTGAGACGAGCAACCCACTCACCCTCGTTGCAGGTTTTTGAAGCCCTTGGAAGATGCCCCTGAAAAGGACATTGTTCGGGGTTTTTTTAATCAATAAGAAAGCCCTTTTTCGATATTTTTCTTTTTTTTTTCAGATGCTGGAAGGGAAGAATCAGGTTGTCCTCAAGTTCCCGCCATTCGTTTAGTGACCGTTTGAAATTACAACGGCCCTGAAAAAAAAATGACTTAGGACCCGGTTTTTCTCCCGTTGCAACTGTTCTGACCAAGGCTTCACGAAATCACTAAGCAGACTCCTCGTCCTGACAAAACCCCTTTTTAATTCAGGCTAATGTGAATTCCTCTCATTCACATCCAGCAAAGTCCCTGCAAACAGTCTTTCAAGAGTGATTTACAACCAACAGACCTTATCAGTTTAGTTTAGTTTAGTTTAGTTTAGTTTAGTTTAGTTTAGTTTAGTTTAGTTTGTTGTCAATCAAACACCATCTTCCGTGCACATCATGGCCGTGAAAATAAACACAAACACACCTCCTTCACACTCCACACATTGAATTGAAACTCCCTGACACCGCACCAACACTGAACACGTACAGTAGAATTCAACAGAGCTCCTGCCCTGGGATAGAAGCTGTTTTGCAGCCTATTTGTGCTTGTTTTTATTCTCCTGTACCGTCTGCCAGGTGGTAATAGTTCAAAAAAAGGGTGCCCAGCATGAAATGGATCTTTGAGAATGTTTTGAACTTTCTTAAGGCAGTGGGAGTTATGAAGCTCTTCCAAAGAGGGGAGAGGGCAACCCATGATCTTCTGGGCAATGACATTAACCCTCTGGAGTGCTTTCCTATCTGCCACTGTGCAACTGGCAAACCATACACAGGTGCTGTATGTTAAAATACTCTCTTGGAGATTTGCCGATAGCTTCCAAGTGCAACACTGTACAAGAAAATACTCGACAAGGAGTCATGAACAAATCTTCACACCAATTGAACAAACTAATTGTCTCCTGCAAACACCACTCCCCTTTCACTCCTATATATTCCCTATGGGAGGGGCCATTCACCATCCACCTGTGCCTTTACTGTGCCCCGACTCGACCCTTGTTCCTTAACTGTTCCCTTCTCCTGGCAGCTCTGTGCATGCGCACACTGGAAACAGGCTCCAGCTGTTCTTCTTCCCCACTGATCTCCAACTCCGAAGGCAGCTGATAACTGTCGGATGGCTCAGGCCCCATCTCTGCCTCTGACACAGAGCACTCCTCAGAGCTTTCCCCAGACTCCAGGATTGGCCCATATTCCTCCCCAACCTCCTCATTGTCCGAGTCTGTCACCAGCTCCACTGGCTGCTGGCAGGCCACAACAGCCGCATCCCCGTGGTCTTGTGATCAAAATTCAAACACTTGGCAACTGGCTCCTATTTATGAAAGTCGCAGTGTCCCCGCGTCACGTGATCCCCTTTCACAACCTTCTGACCAAGCAAAGTCAACGGGGAAGCCGGATTACTTAACGACCCTGTCACTAAGTTAATACCTGCGACGATCCACTTAACAATTGCGGGAAGAAAGGTTTTTAATTGGGGCAAAATTCACTAAATAATTGTCCCGCTTATCTAGAGAAGCCTTGGGTTCAATTGGGGTCGTAAGTCAAGAACTACCTGTACGTAATCTTTTTAAATAATCGTATAATAGTAGTATTTATAACTGCCTATAAATAAAAGCAATTTATGCAGGCCAGACAGGGACAATCAAAGGGCCAAAAATGGCCTGGGGCCATAAAATACCCAGGTCTGTCCATGGTCAATAGTTGAGGGGCTGCCACAAAGAGGAGAGGGTCAACTTATTTTCTAAAGCACCAGAAGGCAGGACAAGAAGCAACGGATGGAAACTAATCAAGGAGAGAAGCAACCTGGAATTAAGGAGAAACTTACTAACAGTGAGGACAATTAATCAGTGGAACAGCTTGTCACCAGAAGTTGTGAATGCACTGACACTGGAAGTTTTCAAGAAAAGACTGGACAACCATGTCTCTGAAATGATATACAGTTTGCTGCCTGAGCAGCAGAGGGTAGACTAGAAGACCTCCAAGGTCCCTTCCACCTCTGTTATCCTATCCTATCCTATCCTATCCTATCCTATCCTATCCTATCCTA
>NW_020769563.1:231137-243925 GCF_900518735.1 Pseudonaja textilis
ATCCTATCCTATCCTATCCTATCCTATCCTATCCTATCCTATCCTATTCTGGTTTCTATTCTCTCTCCTCTCCTCTCCCTCCTCTCTTCTCTCCTACCCTACCCTATCCTTGGTTCTATCTTGGATTCTATTTTTTCTCTTCTCTTCTCTTCTCTTCTCTTCTCTTCTCTTCTCTTCTCTTCTCTTCTCTTCTCTTCTCTTCTCTTCTCTTCTCTTCTCCTCTCCTCTCCTCTCCTCTCCTCTTCCCTTCCCGTTCCTTCTCTCCTCTCCTCCTCTCCCCTCCCCTCCCCTCCCGTATGCTTGGTTCTATCTTGGATTGTATTTTTTCTTCTCTCTTCTCTTCTCTTCTCTTCTCTTCTCTTTTCTTCTCTTCTCTTCTCTCTCCCTTCTCTTCTCCTCTCTCTTCTCCTCTCCTCTCCTTTTGTAGATGTTCTGCATAACAATGGGGTTGCTTTCAGGCTATGGGCTAAAACGCTTGGGGTTGTGTGTGGCAAACCTCACACCAAGGGTGTCTTCCAACTTGTTGGTGCAAATGAGATAACTGCTCATCCCACAGAGGGTCTGAGATAATCAAACCTCCCCCCCCCCAACCCCCGTGGGCTTGTCTGTCCAGCAGGCTCCAGCCCAAGGACTCTTTTGACTCGGCTATTTGCAGTTAATTGCCTACAAGGATGCTACTTATCTTAGGCAGCCCTAGAGGGAGAGAGGGGTGATGGAGATGGTTGCCTAGCAGCAGCCAATGGGTGTGCAGTTCTTTTCCTCCTAGAAGGGCCAAGGATGCTGGAGAAAAGCATAAGCCGTGATGAAAGGATGGGGACTCGGTTCCTTTCTGAAGAAAGACCAAAGTCGTTCGGCCTTTATTTGCCGAGAGACAGAAAACAGGGCAAGGGGCAGACTTCAAGATTGGGAGATGATCAAATTATAAACCATGCTGGGTTGGATGAAAAGGATGGGGATGCTTTCCTTTTCTCTCTGCAGACAAAACCAACCGGGTGCAACATGTGAAGCGGCTCAGAGAAAGACCTAGCAAGGTCTATTATTCACCCCCAAATTAAACTCGGTTTGTGCTAACCTTGCTTCGTGCGATATGTAGAATTATACCTGTGAAAATATAAAGCAATGGTAACGCCATTTTTAACCTCTGGGTTAACCTAAGATTATTTACTGTGATATTATGTAAGAATTCTCTATTGTTTTGTATAAAGGTGATATATTTGGCAGGTTCTGCTGTCCGGTGTCATGTTAATGATGGAGATTACTGGAAATGGAAACAGGTAAATGGGACGAGGAAACAGATAGTATGCTACAGTATCAGGGGTGTTGCGTAGCTGAATATGTAGCTGGATAGATTGTGAACCCGGAAAGGGGTATAGAGACTGTATATTTGAACCTGTATATAAACCCCAGCCTTCCTGGGAACCATGTCTTCTGCCCATAAGCAGAATTCCCTTTTGCAAAAGCAATATGAAAATAAAGCTCTTATATATTGTTCACATGTCTCCAGAATACCTGAATGGTTGATTTTTATCACACTTTGTCTTATTTTGTGGCGTACGAACACTTCCAAGTAAGGGATTCAGTCTCTTGTGAGGATGTAAAATAAGGGGGGGCGGGGCATTCATTTATTTAGTAAGATTTATACGGCTGCCCAACTTATTTGCAGTGACTCTGGATGATTTACAGAAATAAAACCCCAATACAAAACCCAATGCAAGTGGTCCTCAACTTAGGACCACAACTGAGTCCAAAATTTCTGTCGTTAAGAGAGATATTTCTTAAGTGAATTCTGCTCTGTTTTAAGACCTTTCCTGCCACAGTTGTTAAGTGAATATACTGACATCATTAAGTTAGTAATAAGGTTGGGAAGTAGGTCTGGCTTCCCCATGGCTTGTCAGAATTTCACAAAAGGGGACATTGCAACCGTCATAAATACGAGTCCATTGCCAAGTGCCTGGATTTTGATCATGTGACCATGGGGATGCTGCAATGGTCATGAGTGTGAAAAATGGTTCTAAGTCACATTTTTTTCAGTGCCATTGTAACTTTGAACGGTCACTAAATGAGTGATTGTAAGTTGAGGACTGCTTGTAGTTGTGGGGGTGGGCTTCAAAAATATCAACAACCGGTTTTCTTCCTGGTTGCTGGGTGGGCGTGGCCATGGTGGGCGTGGCCTAGTCAGCCTCCTGTACCGGGGGGGAGGAGCCTTTTCACCTTCCCTGGGCTCCGGAGGCTTTCGGGAGGGCGAAAACGGCCCTCTGGAGGCTAGAACTTCTGGGAGGCCCATTTTTTTTTCCCTACCCAGGTTCTGGAGGCTTCCTTTGGGCCTCCGGGAGGGTGAAAATGGCCTCCCCCAGGCTCTGGAGGCCATTTGGGGACTCTGGGGAGGGGAAGGGGGGGGTCGGGGACAGCTAAGGGTGGGATTTTCCAGTTCACCGAACCACCATAAAACTAGCTACAAGTTCACCCAAACCAGCGGCAGCCCACCCCTGCCTGTCACCTCTCCATCCCTCTGGTGACAACAATCAGACCCATGATGGCCTCTGAATCATCCCAGGCCTGTGAGCAAAGTCTCATCTTCGGGACTGTTCCAACGAGTGTCAAAGTGGGGGCCAATTTATCCCCGCAGGGATGATGTTTCTCACGGAGGGAGCCACCACGGAGAAGGCCTTTCTTCTGGGCCCCACCAGATGGAACTCTGTAGGAAGCCCCTCCCTTCCCCAGGATAAAAGATATTCTATACAGGACATTAAAAGAGGCAGGATATAACATTTCCCCTAAAGGAGGAGAGGAGAAAAAAATATATATCCTTAACAAAGGCAGAAAGCAACCCCGGTCCTTTTGCCAGGGGTGGTTCTCAATGGTTTGGGCGAACCAGATGCTAACTTGACATCTGGTTCACCAAACTGGTAGTTCTGAGGACTAGCTGGCCCCACCCACCCCATCCCAACCCCTCCCAGGGGTCTCCATGCAACCCGTCTTGGATCCCAGATAAGTGTAGGGCCTGCACGGAGGTTCAAGAAGGGTGAAAAACCAGCCTCCCGGAGTCTCTGGATAAGTCAGAAATAGGCCCATTTCCAGCCTCCAGAGAGCCGGAGGAGGGAGGAAATAGGCCTCCTGGATGTTTGAGGAAAGCCTCCGGAGCCCAGGGAGGGCGAAAAATGGGCCTCCCGGGAAGAAACAGGCTGTTTCCAGCTACCAGAGCACCTCTGGAGCTGACTAGGCCATGCCGACTATGGCCAGAAACCAGGCAGAGAACCGGTTGCTAATTTTTTTTTGAAGCCCACCCCGCCTTCTGCTATAGGCAAACAGCCTGAAGCAGAAGTCTGAAGAGGCTAGGCTTTATGCATGGATATTTGTATCCATTCACAAAGCCAAGCCGCTCTATTCATAAACAAAGAGCAGCCAGCAGCTCCCAATAAGCAGCACAACAGGCAAGGAGCCGAATCTGACAAGATTAACTCAGACAAACAAAACATCCAGGATTTGCATATCTCCTTTTTGCCTGTAGAGCCGGTCCTGACCTCTACATGACCCTACAGGCATCTGGCAACAGCCATTAAAATATTAAAGGACACGTTCTTGCATGGGAACGAGCATCTCAATCACAATATTGTTATAAAAGCCCCTCTACTCTCCACCCCAATTTGTCAGCCACCCCAGAAACATGCTGCTGTCACTGTCGTTTCTGGCGAACCAAATAAATGGAGACCTCTTTTTCTAATGCACCCTGCCTCCAGTTCATTTCTCCCGTATCTTTCTTTCTCCCACCTTGGAATAAGAGCTGGACCAGATTTTACTTCCAACACCTCCTTAAAAGAGGAGGCCCATAACATGATGGGTCAGGTAGATATAACAGGGGAAAGACGGTCCTTCAAATAAACTGGCTTGCAAGCCATGGAGGGCTTTGAAGGTGACCACCAGTGCCTTGAATTGGACCTGGAAGCTAATCAGCAACCGACACAGCTCCCGCAAGAGAGGCGACACCATTTGCACAAAACCATGCAAGCTACCGCATTTGGAACTAACCTAAGCTTCTGGATACTTTTCAAGAACAGCCCCAGGCAGAGTGCATTGTTAATTCAGGAACTATCTAAAGGAGGGTTTCGATCTCGGGTGAACCACAGCTGAGTAGTCACAACAGGCCTAGACAACCTTATGATTCAGGGGGAAAAAAAATATGGAAACTTGTCCAGGAAGACATAATAAAGCCTGGCTGCTTGAGTGTGTATGATTTTCCCTCTTGTCTTACAAAGTTGGCCAAATCTATTGCTTTGGCAAAGAGAGGAGGCTAATCTATTCTAATGCATGCTAATTAAAGCTGAACTGCAAGCTCCATAAATAACCAAGCTCAGACAGTGGAACCTCTACCCGCCCCGTTCCTTCTTCCGTGTGCCTTATTATCTCCCCTCCCAGATGGGATGCTGTCGCTTGTCACAAAGTTATTGTTTTGATACTGTGTTTCCCCAAAAATGCAACCTACTCTGAAAGTAAGTCCTAGCTTGATTTTTACACGTGTGCCCAATGTAAGCCCTACTCCCCAAATAAGCCCTATCAGGGTGCACAGGTGAAAATGAAGCTAGCGTGGGGATAGGTGGTGGTGGAGCTGCCCTACTACCTACCTTCGGACAATTGCACCCAGGCCTCACACACCTTGCCAGCCCATTTTTTTCTGCAGCCAGCAAGGCCGGCAAGGCTTTCCTGAAGGCCTCTGGAGCTGAGAACAAAGTTCTGGATCGATCCAGAAGGTTGCAGAGGCCTTCAGGAAAGCCTTGCTGGCCACAGGATAAAGAGTTCCTGAAGGCCTCTGAGAGTGAAAAGGAGGGGTAACGCACACAAGTGAGGTGAGTCAGTGGATAACATCACCCCAAAATAAGACCAGGTGCCTTTTTTTTTTACTGGCAAACGGATATAAGACAGGGTCTTATTTTCGGGAAAACACAGGTAAGAGTAGAGATGTGCCCAAGTATTCTTGTATTGGACATTTCAAAGCTTTTCCCCCCATAAAGGCAAAATCGGAGGCTTATCTACACAATGAGCTAAAACGGTGTTTTTCAAAGCTGGCTACTTTAAGTAGGATAGACTACAACTCCCAGAATTCTCCAGCCAGGAAGCTGCTTTTGGTTTAAACAGAACAAAAGATTTGTCTATTCAGCTTCAGACTGTTTTACTTTATTTACTTGGATCCCATCTTTTATTATTTTTTACGAATGACTCAAGTCCATGAACATATCCGACACGCTTTCCTCCTGCTATATTCCCACATCAACAACAACCCTGTGAGGAGGGTTGGACTGAGAGAAAGGACTTGTCCTGACCAAGGTTTCCTGAGACCGTAATTAAGCATTCGCTTAGTCCAAACAACTCTTGTTTTATTTCGACGCTGGGAATTACGTTCATTCCCAGCCCGTAATGAGTCCCAAACAGTTCCTCGAGATAAGCACCCACCTTTCTCTCCTCTGAATGGCTGCCAACGACTACAGTGCCGAATGAACTGTCTAAAGCCAAATGGAACACAAAGTCCACACAAAGCTTCAAGGTTGAATCCAAACAGAACGAACGACATTGCTTCCTGCAAAGGCCGAACCAGGCCGAACCGGTAGAATACCACCACAGCACCTGCCCGGCTGGGCTCCCATACTCACTTTTATCCTCTGCTTTTGAAGCGCCGCTACTTTGCGTGGCACAACAGAGTGCCGTGCGGCAGCTGCTAAAGTGACCGGAGGAGTGCAGGCTTGCTGGAGGTGAGTTGGAATGCCTCTGCACCTGCGCAAAGTGCATATTTGGTGCGTGCGTGCATGCAGAATGCATCCACGCGTGCAAAGCGTGCCCACCAAGCCACACCCACTGAACCAGTGGTAAAAATATTTGAATCCCACCACCACTGCTGAGGATGAGCACAAGTTCAAAAGCTCAGAAGACTAAGCCTCTGGTTCCGGTGACTGACCCAGATTGGATCCTGTGCTAGAGCTGTTGATGATCCCACTGTGCTTTTCTCATTTGTTCCTCCGTAATCCTTTTACTTGTCGGTGTGCAAACTGTGGTGACAGGCTTGCTACGATTTGCTCCTTTCTGATGGCTTTAATTGTGCTGCGTTGAGCAAACTATACAGGAGGGAGGTTAAATTAATTGGCTCTTGTTTCACAAACTGAAATGTTATCCAGAAGCCGGATTAGTATTATAGTTCAGAAAAATCAAAACAATTAAAAGCCCAGCTGCATGTACTGACAGATACAGATGGTGATGGAACCAGTTTTTCTAATCCAAGGGAGAACTCCCTGCTGGAGGGGAAAACTAATAGGCCTACAAAAGTATTGGAACTATCAGCTGATATTTACTTTATTTATAAACTGGTATCCTACATTATTTTTTTATAAATAACTCAATGTAATGAACATGCCTAATACTTCTTCATTCTTCTACTTTCCCTACAACAAGAACCATGTAAGGTAGGTTGGGTTAAGAGAGAGTGACTGACCAAAAGTCACCCAGCTGGCTTTCATACATAAGGCAGGACTAGAACTCACTGTCTCCTGGTGATTGGCCCAAAGTCACCCAGCTGGCTTTCAGGCCTAAGGCAGGACTAGAACTCACCATCTCCTGGTGATTGGCTCAAAGTCACCCAGCTGACTTTCAGGCCTAAGGCAGGACTAGAACTCACCGTCTCCTGGTGATTGGCCCAAAGTCACCCAGCTGACTTTCATACATAAGGCAGGACTAGAACTCACCGTCTCCTGGTGATTGGCTCAAAGTCACCCAGCTGGCTTTCATACATAAGGCAGGACTAGAACTCTCTGTCTCCTGGTGATTGGCTCAAAGTCACCCAGCTGACTTTCATACATAAGGCAGGACTAGAACTCACCGTCTCCTGGTGATTGGCCCAAAGTCACCCAGCTGGCTTTCGGGCCTAAAGTGGAAATAGAACTCACAGTCTCCTGGTTATTGGCCCAAAGTGTGATGACCCGGGACGTAGCACAAAAGTAACCAAGTCACCAAAGTAAATAAATTCCCTTTCATGCCTCCAACTTGGCACCCAACGCCCAATTCTCCTCAGCGGGAGATCAAACTCTTCCAAAAACAGTCTACAAAGGGAAGAAATGTAATCTGAACCCAAAGTACAAATAAAGTAGAAATTAAAAAAACCAACACAAACCACGCTGAAGTAATTAACATGACAGACCAGGATAATAACTTGCAGACTTCCAAACATTAACGAGGAACACACAGTTGGGAGGATGCCAAAAACCCGGATAAGACTCGACGAAGATAATGCACGCTTTGCTTCCGGCAACATTGCCATGCGCAGTTTGCCCTTTTAAACAATCTTCCCAGATGCAGCCCATGAAGGAGATCAGGGCCCTTTCCTCCCCCATAAACCATGTTGCTCCCTTATCTGCTCCTCCCTGCATGCCCCTAGGATGAAGAGGGGGTGGGCCTGGGTCTTCCTCTGAATGCCCAGTCAGCCTGTGCCCTTCCCCAGTTTCCTCCACAACCTCCGGAGCCACACTCCCACTCCCTGTCAGCTGTTCCACCTCTCCCTCGGAATCAGATTCCAACTGGGGCATGACACAAAGTCGCCCAACTGGCTTTCATGCTTAAAGTGGGACTAGTCCTCACTGTCTCCTGGTGATTGGCCTAGTCACCCAGCTGGCTTTCATGTCTAAAGGCTGGACTAGAACTTGCCCTCTAAGCCTATGCCTGACTTACAAACCATTCATTTAGTGACCATTCAAAGTTTTACAACACCGCTGAAAGCGCGACTTACATCCTGTGCCCAGACTTACAACCACTGCTCCATTCCCACGATCACCTGATCCAAATTCACCTGTTTACGACATTTGCAGGCTCATACGGTCATCACTCGTCACCTTTCTGACACCCCAAGGGAACAAAGGAAGTCATAGACTGCAGTGATTCGCTTAACAAACACGGCAAGGAAGGCCGTAAAGTGGGACAAAGCTTCCCTCTAACCACCACCTCGCTTAGCAAACAGAAATGTTAGGCTCAGCCCTGTGGTCGTACGTTGAGGATTACCCGCAAGACCATTTCAACAGCCCTTCCACAACGTCACAAAGCCGCGCATAAATTTGGCTTTGTGTGCAATGTTTTTTTCTTGTCTTCTCTTGAGTTTATTAAAAAAAAACAACCCCTCCCGCTGCCAAATTCCTGGACAATAATTTGAAAGGAAGGTGGGGGGGAAAAATATGTACCAAGTGAGAAGAACTAATAAAAAGAAACAAAGCTGCAAGAGATAAGGCAAATTAATTAATAAGCAAAGTCGCTCCTTTCTGGTAGACCCTGCCCTATCGGAGTTTTCTTATTAACGCTAATAATGTTTATGAATGTTCCCCTCTGAAATGAGGAGACAGTTCCTTGCGTAAGACCAGAGAGACAGCTGCGTAATTCACTGCAGGAATTTAATTCTTGGCTGGTTAGGCGCTGGTTGTTTTTTTTTTTTTTCTCCCCTTGCAATTTAAAAAAAAACTCTTTGCAAATACAGGTGAAGTTTCTTTTCTTTCTTTTTTTTTTAATTAAGCAACAGCCAAGGTGACATCAAAGATGCCTTTGATATTAGCGTTTCTGGGTTTGCAATTTCCAGAAGAATACATGGGCAGAGAGTGAAAGATGAGCAAAAGAACAATGTGTGAGTTTCCGAAATAGACATTTCCCCCAAAGGAACACTATACAGGTAGCCCTTAATTTACAGCAGATTAACAAGAGTTGGAAGGGACCTTGTGGGTCATCTAGTCCAACCCCACCCTACCCAACCAGGAGCCCTTACACCATTTCTGACAGAGGGCAATCCAGACTCTTCTTGAAAGCTTCCAGGGATAAAGCTTCCATAACTTCTGAAAGCAAGCTGTTCCGTTGGTTGATTTTTCTCACTGTCAGAAAATTTCTCCTTTATTTCCAGGTTGAATCTGTCCTTGTTCATTTTCCATCCATTGTCCCTTGCCTGAAGGTGTGCTTTGGAAAATAGTTTGACCCCTTCCTCCTCTCTGGGGCAGCCCCTCAAATATTAGATATTAGATTAACAGAGTTGGAAGGGACCTTGTAAGTCATTTAGTCCAACCCCCCCCACCCAAGCCCGGAGACCCTACACCATTTCTGACAAATGGCAGTCCAATCTCTTCTTGAACGTCTCAAGCGATGGCGCTCCCACAACTTCCGAGGGAAATTTCCGTTCCATGGGTTGATGGTTCTCACTGTCAGAAAATTCCTCCTTATTTCCAGGTTGAATCTCTTGGAACGCTTCAATCGTGTCTCCACTGTTCATTTAGTGACCGTTCAAATGTACAGCGGCGCTGAAAAAAGCAACATGACCATTTTCCACAGTTAAAATCTCTGCAGCATCCTCATGAACCTGCTTGGCAACCGGTTCATATCCATGACCATTGCTGTGTCCTCTCTGTGTGTGTGTGTGTGTGTGTGTGTGTGTGTGTGTGTGTGTGTGTGTGTTACAAACTATTCTGAAAATCCGAGTTGTAAAAGAAGAAACAGATCTCCTGCAATCTCCGGAATCTAAAACTGCATTTAACGTACTTGCTGAGCTTTCATCAGAGCCTCTGCTGACATCGTCAGAGTTTTAAGCTACCATTACAGAGATCTCCGCCTTTATATAACATTAACCAATGCGTGATAGGCCCTCTCGATGACGGAGGTAAAAACAACGGAACTAACTACAGATGGGAGGCAGTTGAGACTCCTGGGAGGGGAGGGGCGGGGTAGGTGGGGCCAGATGGGCAGTAAATTTAACATCCGGTTCGCCTGAACCGGACCGAACCGGCTGAATCACACCCCTGGTTCAGAGCCATCCATCAACTCAGTTCCTGACGTGCCAGGAATGGGTTCGTCTGAGGAGAAACATGGAGAGTTGTCCAAGGGACACATCACAAGATTGGACCAGCAACATTCCTTGCCTTCCCTGTTCTAGTGGGTCAGATGGATGTGACCAGCAAGAGACGGTTCCACCAGATAACCTGGTCCTGTTGTGGTTTGCTGACAGCCTGTGCAGATGGCAGTGGAATCAGACAGTGGGGAAGAAAGGGGATCAGTCCAGGAGTCTGTGGAGGACCTGGACGAGGGTCCTGCATCCGATGCAGAGATGGGGCCAGGATCATCTGGGAGTGGGGTGCTGCCTCTGGAGCCTTTGGAGTCTGGCAGCAGTGAGGCAGAGGAACCAGGGGAGCCTGTTCCCAGTGCGCGTATGCGCAGAGCTGCTAGAAGGTGAGAGCAGCTGAAACAAAAGGGGTGACTCGGGAGTAAGGCTGGGAGGTGATTGCCCCTCCCATAAGGTATAAAGGACAGGCAAAGATGACGAAACCTTTGCAGGAAGCAAAGTCATTTGTTCAGTACAGATTCATTCTTCGGCTGGTTTTCTTTCTAGTTCATTCGACACTTCTGTCATTGGCAGGAAAGAAAGGTGGGTGCTTATCTCAAGGAACTGTTTGAGATTCATTACCGGCTGGGAATGAAAACAATTCCCAGCGTTGCAATAAAACAAGACTTGTTTTTAAAATAAGCATGGGCGTAATTACGGAAGCCTTGGTCAGAATAGGTCTGAAACTAACCAGCACCTTGAATTGCACCTGGAAGCAAAATCGCCAACCAATTCCTACCTACACTCCTATGTGAAAGCCAAAAATATTTCCTTCTCTCTGTTCTCCCACCCTCAATTCCTGGTGGTTGGTTACTAAGAAGGTTCTCACAGATCTATAGGTAAACCTCGACTCACAACCACAAAAGATTTAAGTAAGTCAAGTAGAACCTGTAGGGTTTAACAATAAAACCAATACAGTGGAGAGTTTAGTCTGAAGCGCAAAGATCTAATTTCTTTTTAATGGGGGGAGGGGGGGAATAATTCCACCTCTTTTACAACCGCTTATCAATATTACATAAAGCCTCCGCAAAGCAATTTGAGCGATTCTTTGTCCCATTACATCTCAGCAATCGTATTTAACACTGATATCAAATTTTCTATTTCAAAAGGTTTAATTTACTTTCACCGCAAGCCTGTTCTTAGCATCTACACAGGGCTATTCTTTGTATTCTATATAATAATAAAACCGTATTTTTAAAAAGAAAAAGGGGTGATGAAGGAGAAGAGGAGGCTTTAAATTCAGCCCACCCGGTCCCCTGACGATTAGAAACTCGGCTTTTCCATTGCTGAGAAACTATAAATAAATAAAATATATATATATATCCACAGTCTCAGGCAAGGCAATCTGTAACCTCACGCAATCTCTCTTGAAGATTCAGACCCCAGGGAAACCCTCAGCCTGTTTAAGGAAGGGGGGTGAGGGGTGGAAATTGCTTCCTTTCGCTTGCAAATCCAGATCAAACTGCTTGCAATCCAGATCAAACTGTCTGCAAAGATTCAGACGCCGGGGGTGAGGGGAAGTTTAATATTGCGGGATTGCCATATGAAGAGGAATCTGCCATTTTGATCAGTATGTCGGCTGGGGAGAGATGGATTTGTCTTATCCAACACTCAATGCCACCCTCTCCAAGATTTTGGAAGGATCTTACTAAGCTGAAGCAATTTGGAATAGGGGGAGAGGAGAGAGGGGGAAAAAAAAAACCCCACACAACTGTTGGAGAAGGAACCAGCCCAAGACCAACAGGATACGAAGATAGTTCTTCAATGAAGTTAGCAAAAAACCTAGAAAGATGCCAAGGGTCTACCTATATCAGGTATCCCCAAGGAAGCTTTCGGCATGGTTGACCAATATAGAAAAACAGAGTTGGAAGGGACCTTGGAGATCTTCTAGTCCAACCCCCTGCTCATACGGGAGACCTATACCAGTGGTGGCTAACCTTTTGGGGGCTCCTGTGCCAAAAATTGTGCGCACGCTCGCATGCTCACACTCACGTGCCAGCACCCAGAAGGCGATGAGCGACCTCCCATGCCCCTTACGCATGCGCTTGCAGTCCCCAACCACACACCCCGCCACCCCCTTACCTGCACTGTGCCTCACGGCTGATTTTTCAGACAGTTTGAGGCATTTTTCGGCCTCCCAGAAGCTTAAGGAAGGCTTCTGCAGGCCGAAAACTAGGCCCGTTTCGTCACTTCCGGTATTTCCGTAAAAATAGGAAGTGATGAAAACGGGCACGCATGCACAGTGCGGTAAGTTTGCCTACAGCTCATGCGCCAGCACAAACGGCTCTGTATGCCACCTGTGGCACACGTGCCATAGGTTTGCCATCACGGACCTATACCATTCCAGACAACGGGATGACCAATTTATTATTGAAAACCTCCAGTGTTGGAGCACCTACAACTTCTGAAGGCAAGCTGCTCCACCGGTTAACTGTCCTCACTGTTAGGCAGAGAAATAAATCAGATTTATTTCTTATTTATTCCTCCTCCTCCTCCTCCTCCTCCTCCTCTTCCTCCTCCTCCTCCTCCTCCTCCCCGATGGTATTTTTGCCAGCTCTAAATTCCACCGTTGCCAACTGAGGTGGCAAAATCTTCTCAGATAACATCTACCCAACCTTGAAGTGCTCTTTCCTTATCGCACATGACATTTTCTCCAGCAGGTGGGGAGAACGGGCTCGATGCAACGCCAAGACGCAAGGCAATCAGTCTTGTGGATTGTGGCTTTGTGGTTCTCAGGTCGGAAGAGAAAGTGGGTTTCCCCTCCCGACTAGAGGTCGTCTAGTCCAACCCTGTCAAGAGTATATTCATGAACTGGAATAGAGCATGCTAACAAGGTCAGCCAATGAATAGGCAGAGCAACTAAATCAGCCAATGAGGACAGTTTGGAAACTGAAACTAGAATTAGCCTAGG
>NW_020769563.1:278317-290689 GCF_900518735.1 Pseudonaja textilis
ATGGATGGATGGATGGATGGATGGATGGATGGATGGATGGATGGATGAATGAATGGAGAGGAAGGAAGGGGTAGGTAGGTAAGTAGGTAGGTAGGTAGGTAGATAGATAGGTAGATAGATAGATAGATAGATAGATATTAGATACGAGAGAGAGATGATAGATAGATAGATAGATAGATAGATAGATAGATAGATAGATCGATAGATATTAGATACAAGAGAGAGAGAGATGATAGATAGATAGATAGATAGATAGATAGATATTAGATATGAGAGAGAGATGATAGATAGATAGATAGATAGATAGATAGATAGATAGATAGAGATAGATAGATAGATAGATAGATAGATAGATAGATAGATAGATAGATAGATAGATAGATAGATAGATAGATCTTTTATAGCTGGGCCCAGCTGCAGGAATAGAGGCACAAAATTTTAAGTCAGGAATGCATGTAGCCTCAGCATTTTTCACAACTTGCCTCCAGAAGTTGTGAATGCTCCAACACTGGAAGGTTTTTAAGACCAGATCAGACAACCATTTGTCTCAAATGGTATAGGGCAGTGGTGGCTAACCTTTTGGGGCTCCTGTGCCAAAAATTGTGCATGTGCTTGCATGCTCACACTCATGTGCCAGCACCCAGTAGGTAATGCGTGCCCCCATGTCCTCTACGCATGTGCACATTAACCCCACCCGCCCCTGCTGCCCCCTTACCTGCACTGCACCTCACAGTTGATTTTCGGCTGGTTTAAGGCCTTTTTTGGCCTCCCAAAGGCTTGGGGAAGGCTTCTGCAGGTTTGCAGGCCGAAAACTAGCCCCATTTCGTCACTTCCGGAACTTTTGGAAAAACAGGAAGTGATGAAACAGGCCTATTTTTTGGCCTGCAGAAGCCTGCAGAAGCCTTCCTCAAGCCTTTCGGAGGCCGAAAAGGGCCTCAAACCGGCCCAAAATCAGCTTTAAGGTGCGCGCATGCCCAGTGAGGTAAGTTTGCCAGCAGCTCACATGCCGGCACAAATGGCTCTGCGTGCCACCTGTGGCACGCGTGCCATAGATTCGCCATCACGGGTATAGGGTTTCCTGCCTGAACTCGGGGTTGGACTAAAAGACCTCCAAGGTCCCTTCCAACTCTTGTTATTCCGTTAAATGATTGCTTTTCAATGGCAGGCCAACCTTTTTGCTTTCGCAACAGCAGAGAAATTAATCTGATGGGATTGGAAAATTCTAATCTAGTCACTGTTCACGCCTTAAGACTATAACTTGGCATGCCAGCTTGGTAGAAGACTGAATTCATTGCCCTCTTTAAAAGAAATAATAATACATTTTAGAAACCAAGTATTCATCATGCTGTTAGCCAAGCAAACTATCAAGTCTTCTGCCAATGCCTAGGAAGACAGCTTAAATGTTATTTTCCTTCTTTCCGGGCGCCGGTATGTTTTAAAAGAAACACAGACAGATATCAGTGGAGCCCTAAAGTAATTATATGTATTTTAGGTTCAAAGATGATCCTTAAACGCTGGGCAAGGCAGAAGCAAAATGTGTCAGGCTTAATTCTATAATTAAAAATAAAATAAAATAAAATAAGGGGCATGTGATTAGACAAGCAATTATACACGGAGTAGCTTAACATAAATTGTGGGTAAAAATATATATACAGTATATCAGAAACAATTTTGCAGGATTTAGCACAAGAACACCTTGTAAAGCATAATTGGATTAGGGAAGGCAGGAAGTGTGAATTTATCAAGAGGAACGGCTGGCTGCTTCACTAACTTGGGGGGGGAAGAAAAAGGAAGTAAAAGCCTTGTCTCAGTATAAGAGAGCTGGAAGGACCCTTAGAGATCTTCTAGTCTCACCTCCCCTGCTCAAGCAAGAGACCCTAACAGCTGTCCAATCTCTTCTTTAAAACCTCCCATGTTGGAGCACCCATAACTTCCGGAAGTGAGAAATTCCACTGGTTAATTGTCCCCACAGGAAATTTCTCCTTATTTCTAGGTTGGTTCTTTCCTTGGTTAATTTCCATCCATTGCTACATGTCCTGCCCTCAGATGCTTTGAAGAATAGTTGTTTGATGTGATGACCCAGGGTGAGATGCAAAAAAAAAAACAGTCACAGAAAACAAGTGAAGCCCCTTTTATTCCTTCAGTTTGCTTCCAAGCTCTGAATATCTTTTGATGGAAGACAAAAAAAAAAAAAACTCCCACACAAACAGTTACATGAAGAAGGAAAAAAGCAACACAAAACAGGCAAGATAAGGGCTGGAGGATGTCCACAGATAACACACACTCAGAGAGGAACTATAAACTAGAAGCATTTCCATGCTTTGTTTCCAGCGTTCGCCAATAGGCAGGTCCAAACACTTATTCAGTTGTCACAGCTGCAGCCCATGAAGAGGATCAAGGCCCTCTCCTCCGGAGTAGACTACATCTCTCCCTTATCTTCTCCTCCCTGTGTGCCCTAGTATGGAGAGGGGATAGGCCTGAGTCCTCCTCTGACTGCTCAGCCCGGCCTCTGCTCTTCCCCAGCCTCCTCCACCACCTCCGGAGCCACCCTTCCACTCCCGGTCAGCTGTTCCTCCTCTTCCTCAGAGTCAGACTCCACCAGGGGAAGGACATTTGATGTCCCTTCTATACAGAGTCTGGGACACACATCCATAAAAAGAAGAGATAACCACACCTCTGTAGACCTCCGGCTTTGCAGACATAGGGAGACTGTGCTGAATATAGAACATAAAATGATAGGCTTGGAAGGGACCTTGGAGGTCTTCTAGTCCAACCCCTGCTCAGGCAGGAAACCCTACTGTGTGGCCTGCCAGTGGCCAGTGAAGCTGGCAGCAGATTCAGACAGTGAGGAGGTTGAGGAGGAATGTGGGACAATCCTGGAGTCTGGGGAAGGCTCGGACGAGGGCTCTGCATTGGAGGCAGAGATGGGACCAGGGCGGTCTGACAGTTATCAGCTGCCTTTGGAGTCGGACATCAGTGGGGAAGAAGAACAGCTGGAGCCTGTTCCTGATGTGCTCATGTACAGAGCTGCCAGGAGAAGGGAACAGTTAAGGAACAAGACTCAACTCAGGAGTAAAGGCACAGGTGGACAGTGAATGGCCCCTCCCATGGGGAATAAAGAGGAGTGAAAGGGGAGTGGGGTTTGCAGGAGACAATTAGTTCGTTTAATTAGTGTGAAGATTTGTTTATGATTCTCAGAGACTCCTTGCCAAGTATTTTCTTGTACAGCGTTGCACTTGGAAGCTATCGGCCTGGCAAATCTCCAAGCCTGATAAGGTCTGTTGGTTGTAAATCACTCTTGAAAGACTGTTTGCCGGGACTTTGCTGGATGTGAATGAGAGGAATTCACATTAGCCTAAATAAAAGAGGTTTTGTCAGGACAAGGAGTCTGCTTGGTGTTTTTATGAAGCCTAAGTCAGAACACCCACAACTCCCAGAATCCCACAAGTCACTAGTTTCAGGGCTCTTGTAACTTCAAACTATCATTAAATGAATGATTGTAAGTGGAGGACCTACCAGGTAAGATCTGGATTGCACCTCGATTCTTAAGTCTCTTATGAAGAAGCCTGATTTATTTATTTTTTTCTTCTAGGGGATAGGAGGCGTGGTGTGCCAAATAATTCACAATAATGTTTACAGATTAGCAGGGCTGGAAGGGACTTTGTAGGTCATCTAGTCCAACCCCCTGCCCAAGCAGGAGACCATACACCATTTTTGTCAGATGGCAGTCCAGTCCCTTCTTGAAAGCCTCCAGGGATGAAGTTCCCACAACTTCTGAATAACAGAATAATAACAGGTTAACAGAGGTTGGAAGGGAGCTTGTAGGTCATCTAGTCCAACCCGCTGCCCAAGCAGGAGATCCTACACCATTTCTGACAAATGGCAGTCCAATCTCTTGAAGGTCTCAAGTGATGGCGCTCCCACAACTTCCAAAGGCAACTTCTGTTCCATGGGTTGATTGTTCTCACTGTCAGAAAGTTTCTCCTTATTTCCAGGTTAAGTCTCTCCTTGTTCAGTTTCCATCCATTATTCCTTGTCTGGCCTTCAGCTGCTTTGGAGAATAGCTTGACCCCTTCCTCCTCTCTGGGGTAGCCCCTCAAATATTGGAAGACCACTATAAGGTCTCCCCTGGTCCTTCTCTTCCCTAGACTATCCAGGCCCAGTTCCTGCAACCATTCGTCGTATGTTTTAGCCTCCAGTCCGCTAATCATCCTGGTTGCTCTTCTCTGCACTTTTTCTAGAGTCTCAACATCTTTTTATAGTGTGGTGACCAAAACTGAACGCAGTATGTGTTTTATTTGAAATAAACAAGGGTTCAGATAAGATACTGGAGGACCAATTCACCCTTTCTCACCAGACCCGGCAATGCAACGTGTTTCCTTATTAAAAAGGGACCATTTTAAATGCACGTCGAGGATAATTAGAGATGGTTTGTGCAGTCAGGCCTTTAATAGCCTTGGGAAGAGGTCTTGCATTCAAGAAGACGATGGCCATCAATCTGGGGACATTAGCCTCCGTGTGAGAATGGTCATTTGTAATCACGGGGGATCAATCGACTTTGATTCTCCAATAATCTGATCTAAGCACTTCAAAGGCAGTAGAGTGAGACTAGAGGTCTAAAGCTGGGTGTTTTTTTTTTCTTTCTTCTTTTTAATCGAGCTTTTCATTTCAAATCAAGATGGGAAAGTGTTCCCTTTCGACACAAAGAATTTTGCAAACAAGCACGGCCTGAAAAATAGATACAGGGCACTCTACGCATAAGAAATGTATTCCACCATGCATAAATCAGTGTTTTTCAATCATGACAACTGGGTGTGGACTTCCAGAATTCCCCAGCTAGCTAGGCTGGGAGTTGAAGTCCACACTTCTTCAGGCTGTCATGGCGAGAAAGGCTGACTTCTACACAGGGAAAGTCCATGCCCCTGTTGGAATTTGATTCTGAGTGGGTGTGTAGCTCAGTTGGCTGTGGAAGAAACTGGGGAAGGTCACAGTCTGGCTGGGCAGAGCAGGGGAGAGGGAGAGCAAGGGAGAGGGAATTCAGAGGAAGACCCGAGGCCCACCCCCTCTTCATCCTAGGGCACGCAGGGAGGAACGGAGAAGGGAGCAATGTGGGTTGCATGGCTTACGGGGAAGGAAAGGGCCCTGATTCCCTTCACTAGCTGCAGCTGGGAATAGTGTTTAAAGAGGGAGTTTGCACACAGCAACTTGTTGGAAGGAAATTGTGAGTTATCTGTTATTGTCAAGGCTTATCTGGGTTCCTGGCTTCTTCCCAACTGTGTGTGTTTTGTTGGCTTTTGAAGTCTACAATTCCTTATCCTGCCCTGTTCAGTTAATTGCTGCAGTGTGGTTTGTGTGGGTTTTTATTTACAGTTTATATGTACTTTTGTTTTCGGACTGAATTTCCTCCATTTAAAAGCTGTTCCTGAGAGAGTTTTTTTTCTCCAGCCAAAGGTAACTGGACCTTGGGGGCAAAGTTGGTGGTATTAAAGGGACTTTTCTTATGTGACTGTGTTGCCTTTGTGCCATGCCCCTTTGGGTCATCACAGGATAATCAACTTACCAAAGTCCTTTGGGTGAACGAAAGCAACTTTTGAATTGGGCAAATGAAGGGAAAGACACTTAAAATAGCATGCCCGAAAAAAAAAAAAATCTGCATTTCAGGCCTGCTATTTATAAAAAGAGTTTTAAATGCGCAGGAAAAAAGAACTGATGTCATCTCTGCCAGCTTGCCACAGGCCAGCCCAGAAATATAGACAATCTCATCTCAAAACGCATGTTCTGATTCACGTAGCAAGAACCAACTTTAATCATTATTAAGTACAAAGGAGGCAACTTCCAAACATGGCTTCATTTTCCGTGGACTGGAGACTAAAACATATGAAGAACGGTTACGGGAACTGGGTATTGCTAGTCTAGCGAAGAGAAGGACCAGGGGAGACAGGATAGCATGTTCCAATATTTGAGGGGCTTCCCCAAAGAAGTGGGAGTCAATTTTTATTCCAAAGCACCCCGAAGGCCAGACAAGGATTAATGGATGGAAACTGACCAAGGAGAGATTCAATCTGGATTTAAGGAGAAACTTTCTGACAGGGAGAAGAATCAACCCATGGAACAGAAGTTGCCCTCGGAAGTTGTGGAAGCTTCATCACTGGAGGCTTTCAAGAAGAGATTGGACTGCCATCTAGTAGAAATGGTGTAGGGTCTCCCACTTGGGTGGGTGGGGGGTTAGACTAGATGCCCTACAAAATACCTTCCAACACTGATCATCTGTTATCTGCCCTACGCTATTTTTTTGCTACAGTCACGGACTAATTGGACGGTTGAATGCCGATATTTTCTCTTGCATTTGGGCTGAGGCTCTGCTTGTCAAGAGCTCCGCGGCTGAATTTCCTTCTTACCTTAATTGGAGAGTTTAGCTCAGATGTTTGCTCCCAAGCGAGCAGGAAAGCACGGTTCGCTTTTCATAGCTGTCGCTGCACAATATGGCATGACGACAATTTCTAGCAATGCACGGCCTCCCCGTTTGAGGCATTTAAGCTCGTTGGCCTTTTAGCGGAAAAGATCGGGGAGCGTGAGAGAAGCGCAGCCAGAGGGTTAAAGAGCCTCGTGGCTTGAGTTCAGTGTCTGCTCGGAAGACGAATAATTATGATTTCCTATTATGACAGCCCCCTGCGACTAACATGCGAAACACCCAGAGCACCCCTGGAGGTTAGGAACAATGACGGGACTTTGCATGATGTGAGTCATGTATCTGATCTGTGTTATTGTACCCTACGACTATTATTAAGTGTTGTACCTTATGATTCTTGACGAATGTCTCTTTCCTTTTATGTACACTGAGAGCATTTGCACCAAAGACAAATTCCTTGTGTGTCTAATCACTCTTGGCCAATACAGAATTCTACTCTACTCTGTTCTGTTCTATTCTATTCTATTCTATTCTATTCTATTCTATTCTATTCTATTCTATATTCCTATTCTGTTCTATTCTATTCTAAATAAAGATTCTATTCTATTCTATTCTATTCTATTCTGTTCTGTTCTGTTCTGTTCTGTTCTATTCTATTCTATTCTATTCCATTCCATTCCATTCTCTATTCTCTTCTCTATTCCTATTCTATTCTAATCTATTCCTATTCTACTCTATTCTATCCTATCCCTATCCCTATCCCATATTCCTATTCTGTTCTATTCCTGTTCTATTCTATTCTATTCTATTCTATTCTATATTCCTATTCTATATTCCTATTGTATTCTATTCTATTCTAAATAAAGATTCTATTCTATTCTATTCTATTCTATTCTATTCTATTCTATTCTATTCTATTCTATTCTATTCTATTCTATTCCATTCCATTCCATTCCATTCTCTATTCTCTTCTCTATTCCTATTCTATTCTAATCTATTCCTATTCTATTCCTACTCTACTCTATTCTATCCTATCCCTATCCCTTTCCCTATCCCTATCCCAATCCCTATCCCATATTCCTATTCTGTTCTATTCCTGTTCTGTTCTGTTCTATTCTATTCTATATTCCAATTCTATTCTATTCTATTCCTATTCTATATTCCAATTCTATCCTATCCTATTCCTATCCCATATTCCTATTCTGTTCTATTCCTGTTCTGTTCTATTCTATTCTGTGCTATTCCATTCCATTCCAAAAAAAAAAGAAAAAAAAAGAGGCAGGACTCAGGGGAGAACCGGATGCTAATTTTAAATCTAGTTCGCCAAACCGGTAGTTACAATGACTGGCTGGCCCCTCCCTCTCCCTGCCCCTCCCAGGAGTCTCCACGCTGCCCGTTTTGGATGCCAGGTAAGGCAGGGCCCACGCGGAGGCTCGGGGAGGGTGAACAAGGGGCCTCCCAAACATACGACGAACGGTTGCAGGAACTGGGCCTGGCTGGACTAGGGAAGAGAAGGACCAGGGGAGACAGGAGAGCAGCCTTCCAATATTTGAGGGGCTGCCCCAGAGAGGAGAAAGGGGGTCAAGCTATTTTCTAAAGCACCAGACAAGGAATAATGGATGGAAACTGAACAAGGAGAGATTCAACCTGGAAATAAGGAGAAACTTCCTGACAGTGAGAACAATCAACCCATGGAACAGAAGTTGCCTTTGGAAGTGGTGGGAGCTTCATCACTTGAGACCTTCAAGAAGAGATTGGACTGCCATTTGTCAGAAATGGTGTAGGGTCTTCCGCTTGGGTGGGGGGTTGGACTAGATGACCTATAGGGTCCCTTCCAACACTGATTATCCGTTATCTGTTATTTTCACCCACCATGGACACACCTATCCTGCAACCAAGCAGAGAACCTGTTGCTAATTTTTTTGAAGCCCACCCCTGGCAGGACTTCAGTAACGATTGGCTAAAAGGATGCCAAAGACTAGTTCTGTCTGCAAGGAGTATCAATCCTTCTGTTCCCCACCATTCAGTCAGAGCTGAGGAAGCCGCTCGGATAAGAAGCGAAACGTCTTCAAAGGAAAAAAAAACAGATATTTTTTTTTGAAAAAGCACTTTTGAGACAACTTCAGTCACAGGATGTGAGCCCTTCAAGGCAGCAACAAAAGCACAACAATGAACGTGGGTAGTCCTTGACTTATCACCGTTCATTTAATAACCGTTCGAAGCCACAACGGGACTGGTGGAAAAAAAGTGACTTATGACCATTTTTCACACTTACAACCATTACAGATTTTCCTTGATCACATTAATCAAATTTTGGACGCTTGGCAACCGGCTTGTATTTATGACGGTTGTAGCATCCCCGGGGTCGCGTGCTTCCCTTTTGCGACCTTCTCACAAGCCAAGAGGGAAGCCAGATTCACTTAATGACCGCTTTGCTAACTTAACAGCTGCAGTGATTCACTGAATGGTGATGACAAGAAAGAAAAACTCACTTAGCAAATGTTTCCCTTAGCAACAGGGATTTGGGGCTCCCTTGTGGTCGCAAGTTGGGGACCCCACTGCATTGCAGAAGAAGCATCCGGGTTTATTTGAATGAGCAAGATCCCAGGACACTTAACAGGTCTGAAATCAGGCACAGCTCCCAACGTTTGCAGTAGGACCGTGATGGCGAACCTATGGCACGCGTTCCACAGGTGGCACGCAGAGCCATTTGTGCGGACACACGAGCCCCAGCCAAACTTACCTGCACTGTGCATGTGCGTGCCTCCCAGTTGATTTTCGCTTTTTCGCCATTCCAGGGGCTTAAAGGAAGCCTCTGCAGCCTCGGGCAGCCGAAAAACAGGCCTTCTGGAAATACCAGAAGTGGCAAAACGGGCCCATTTTTCAGCCTCCAAAGGCTGCAGAGGCTTCCCTCAACACTCCGGGAGGGCGAAAAAGGCCTCAAACCGTCCCAAAATCCGCTGGGAGGTGCATGCATGTGCAGTGCAGGTAAGGGGGCCAGAGAGGCTGCGCACGGGAGGGAATGGGGCACATTGCATTGTGGGTGCCAGCACGCGCTTTCGGCACACCACAACCAAAATGTCCTCCATCACTGCAACAGGGGTTGATCTCTTCCACTTCACGGTCCCAGCGCCTTCTCCCCGTGTGAGGAAATTTATATCCACTTCCTGCACAGTTGCCAAGATTCAGCACGCCTGAATGTTGTGAAGCATTGTGGCCAAACCGCCTCGTGATTTATTTACTCTTTGCTGGACGTACAGCCGACATCTTTGGAGGATTTATTTCGAACTTTGTAAGGCAGTCAATGACAAAAAGAACATGATCTAGGAGAAAAGAGGCACCGCTATTTTTTTTTATTCCAGCTGTAAAGAAAAGGTAGTTTCACCGCAAGAATTCTTATTTGGGCTCGATGCTGGAAGAGCAAGAGAGATAGTTCAGCGCCTTGCATTATTTTTTCAGTTGCTGAGGTCGTTAAGATATATTTTTAGCTTTCCATCAAAAGTTATTTCTTTACACTATTACAGAGTTGGAAGGTAACTTGGAGGCCTTCTAGTCCAACCCTTATAGGAGGAGATCCTATAAAATTTTAGACAAAAAGCTGTCCAATTTCTACTTACAGCACTCCAGTGTTAGAGCAGTCATAACTTCTGGAGGCAGGCAGTTCCACTGGTTAATTGTTCTCACTCTTAGGACATTTCTCCTTAGTTCTAAGTTGCTTCTCTCCTTGATGAGTTTCCATCATATCCTGCCGTATGGTACTTTGGAGAATAGTTCTTTGATGTGTCTTCGCTACAGAAGTCCAGGACTCTCATCCATAGAGAAAAGAGATAACCCCGGCTCTGTAGACCTCCAGTTTCGTGGAGGTACAGACATTGTCTTGAATAGAATAACAGAGCTGGAAAGGACCTTGGAGGTCTTCTAGTCCAACCCCCTGTCGAAGCAGGAAACTTTATACCATTTCAGACAAGTGGTTGTCCAATCTCTCCTCAAAAACCTCCAGTGATGAAGCTCCCACAACTTCTGAGGGCAACTTCTGTTCCACCGGTTAATTGTTCTCACTGTCAGGAAATTTTCTCCCTAGTTCCAGGTTGCTTCTCTCAGTGGTTAGTTTCCATCCATTGCTTCTTGTCCTGCCTTCTGTGCTTTGGAGAATAGGCTGTTCCCCTCTTTTTTGTGGCAGCCACTCAAATATTGGAATACTGTGGTCCTGTCTCCCCTAATCCTTCTAAAGAGAGATGGGTCACTCTCTATTGGTCTCTCTATCTCTGTCTGTCTCTCTCACTCTGTGTCTGTCTCTCTCCGTCTCCATCTCTGTCTCTGTCTATCTGTCTCTCTCTCTCTCAGAGTCTCTGTCTCTCTTTGTCTCTCTCTCTCTCTCTCTCTCTCTCTCTGAGTCTCCATCTCCATCTCTCTCTCTCTCTCTTTGGGTTTCTGTTTCTCTCTGTGTGTGTCTCTGTGACTCTGTCTCTCTCTCTCTTTCACTCTGGGTGTCTGTCTCTCTCCATCTCCATCTCTGTCTCTGTCTCTCTCTGTCTGTCTCTGTCTCTCTCTCTGAGTCTCTGTCTCCATCTCTGTCTTTCTGTCTCTCTCTCTCACTCTGGGTCTCTGTCTCTCTCTGTCTCTGTCTCCCTGTCTCTCCGTCTCTCTCTCTGAGTCTCTGTCTCCATCTCTGTCTCTCTCTGAATCTCTGTCTCCATCTCTGTCTCTGTCTCTCTCTCTCACTCTGGGTCTCCGTCTCCATCTCTGTCTCTCTCTCTCTGGGTCTGTCTCTCTCTCTGTCTCCGTCTCCATCTCTGTCTGTCTGTCTCTCTCTCTGGGTCTCCGTCTCCATCTCTGTCTCTCTCTCTCTCTCTGGGTCTCTGTCTCTCTCTGTCTCTGTCTCCATCTCTGTCTCTCTGTCTCTGGGTCTCTGTTTGTCTGTCTGTCTCTCTCTCTCTCCTTCCCTCTCTCCCCCTCTTCCCCCTGCCCCCCCCCCCGCCCTTTTTCTCTCTCTCTCTCTCTCTCTCACACACACACAGATGGCTCTCTTCCAACCCCGGGGTGATTCCCAAACAAAATGCAATTACTTCCAGCCGGCGGGCTTTGCGCTCCGTTGGCGCGGAAGGCGAGCGGTTGGGGCAAGCGGGCGGACGAGCTCAGAACAAATGGCCCCGCCGTTATCTCGACGCAGCTCCCTGGGCTAGAGCAAATACAAGCCACGAGAATAACCTCCGATTAGGCAGCAGCCGAAAGGGGCTGGGTTAGCCCCACCACCACCACCACCACTACCCGCGTGCCCCAGGGGAGGATGCGATGCACGTTTCAGCCCGGGTGAAAGATGCCCGCCAGGCGGGCGCCGAATTGCGCGGCGTCTGGGCAAGCGGAGAGGCTGGACAGGGTCGCCCGGCTTCTCTCCACGGACCGCTTAAAATCCAGTCTGTGACATTCCCCCCCCCCCACGCCCCCCTTCCATAGCCTGGCGAGGGATTTCCACGCACGCAGCCATTGTGGGGTTGTGGAGAGAGCGAGGTTGACAACCCACAAGCATCTACAAGATTTCCAGTTGAACGCATTTGCTGGGCTATGAGGCTCAAGGCAGCCTTGTGTATCTTACACACCGTTTAGTCGAACCTAGTCTAGTTTATTTATCTCCCACCTGGATTATTATGCTTCTGGTCTAGCGGTTAAGGCATCGGCCCAGACACTGAATAATCCCGGCTTAAAACCAGCTGGGTGACTTTAGGCCAATCACCAGGAAAAGCCGAGTTCCACTCCCATCTTAAGCCGAGTGACTTTAGACCAGTTCCCCTCTCTCGCTCAGCCCAACTCACCTCACAGGGGGCTGGTTGTGGGGAAAATAGGAGGAGGAAGATGTGTTGGAGAGGTTTGCCACCTTGAGGTTTTGTTTTTTGGTTTTTGCAAAAAAAGGTGGAAGATGATAGATAGATAGATAGATAGATAGATAGATAGATAGATAGATAGAT
>NW_020769563.1:291124-305886 GCF_900518735.1 Pseudonaja textilis
AGATAGATAGATAGATAGATAGATAGATAGATAGATAGATAGATAGAAGGACAAACAAGAAAAAGAGAGGGGCGTGGATGGATGGACAAACACAGATAAAATAGATAGATAGGTGATAAATAGATGACAGACAGATAGATAGATAGATAGATAGATAGATAGATAGATAGATAGATAGATAGATAGATAGATAGATAGATAGATAATTATGGTTTGTAGCATGGTTAGCCAGATGTTCAGACTGGAGTTGGCATTTTTGTCCACCTCTGGACTCCTTCCCAAGGACTCAAAATAGGCAAAAAATGTGGATTGGCAACTGGCATGAATTTATGAGGTCTGCACCATCTCAGGCTTATGTGATTCCCCATTGATCCCTTCCCCAGCTGCCTTCTGTACAAACATAGTCAACGATCAAACCCAGATTGGCTTAACAACCACCCCCAACACATGGGAACAACGCCGGAGATTCACTTCACGACGGTGGCAAAAAACAGGGGGAGAAGCTCACTGAACAGCTGCCTCGCTTAGCAACGGAAACTGCTCAGGAAATACCCTCGCAACCGGGACGGCATCCTCCCGAGGACAACCTCTGGGCAGGTGTTTGGATGAAGCTGCGGTCACAGTTTTGTCCAGAGTTTTGCAGGGTTCATTCAAGCGCCAGAAAAATAAACACAGATGGCTGATGCTTCATTTAACGTCTTTATAAACATAGTAAGTAGATTTTACAAACCACCTGTAGATTTCTCCAACAGTGGAGCAAACTCAGACCGAAGACACATGTTGCAAACTGCAGAGCTTAATATAGAGCCATGTCTAGGCTACTTTTTAGTTTCAGTTTCCAGCCTTGGCTATTCTAGTTTCATTTTCCAAACTGTCCTCACTGGCTGACTTAGTTGCTATGCCTCTTCATCGGCTGACCTTGCTACCATGCTCTCTCTATTCCAGTTCACGAATATACTCTGACAAGTTTGCTGAAGACAACACCACCCATACCCAGCCATTTCTCGAACTTCTATCATCCCCAGAGGTGGTCTTCCACCAGTTCTGACCAGTTCTGGAGAACCGGTAGTGGACATTTTGAGTAGTTCGGAGAACCGGCAAATCCCACCTCTGACTGGCCCGGCCAACCCCATCTATCCTCCGCCTCCCCTTGAGTCCCAGCTGATCAGCTGGGTCTTCTTTGGTTGCCCTGCCCAGGAGAACAGAGCTGGAAAGCAGGTTAGTGAGGTGGGGAGGGAAGGGGGATTTTACAGTATATCCTTCCCCTGCCACGCCCACCCAGCCCTGCCCTGCCCACCAAGCCACGCCTACAGAACCAGTAGTAAAATATTTTGACTCCCACCACTGCTGCAGATGATTGCTTAGGGCAGTGATGGCTAACCTTTTCAGCTTGGTGTGTCGAAAATCGGGAAAAAGTGTAGCCTTCCTCGGGTCGTGTGTCACTTCAAGAAACATCAATAATTTGGTTTATGACGGACCGGGCTGGGGGGATCACACAGGGCCGTGAAACTCGTCTCCCTGGTCTCAGGGCTGCAGGTGGAGGATGTGGGGATCGGAAGGCCACCTTACAGGGCTGTGAACCTCATGGATCTCTTTTCCTCCCGTAGCGTTCCTGAGGTAATGAAACTGACAAACCTCAGTTTATGGCGGTTAAAACTGGTTCTCCGCTGCAAAGATCTTGCGGCAGCGGTGACACCACGCCTCCATGCAACAAGCAGGGAGCAGGGATTGGAGCAGAGCACAGGCAGCCTCTAAATGTGCAGGATTTCCCCACACCGACAGGCGTGTCAGTCAAAGTGCCTCGGTGTGTCACGAGTGACACGCGTGTCATAGGTTAGCCATCACTGGTTTAGGGGCACAGATGCCTCTCAGATCATTTTTAGATTGTCACTGTGATTCCAAACAGGACTGGACCAGTCCTTCACCCACCCATAGAGATAGAGGTGGTCTTCAGCCGGTTCTGACCAGTTCTGGAGAACCGGTAGTGGAAATTTTGAGTAGTTCAGAGAACCGGCAAATCCTGCCTCTGACTGGCCCCGCCAACCCCATCTCTTCTCCACCTCCCATTGAGTCCCAGCTGATCGGTTGGGTCTTTTTGGGTTGCCCTACACTGGAGAACGGAGCCGGAAAGCAGGTTAGTGGGGTACGGAGGGAAGGGGGATTTTGCAGTATCCTTCCCCTGCTACGCCCCCCACCAAGCCATGCCCCGCCCACCAAGCCACACCCACAGAACCGGTCGTCAAACAACATTTGAACCCCACCACTGTATCACCCCACGAAACGGCACGCGGTAGAAAGCTGGTTGCGAACACATTCCACTCCGACTCCAGGAGAACAGATGCCAGGCTGCTATTTTTGACAGAAACCTGGCACCTCCTTGCACGCACACACACACACACACACACACGCACACAGACAAGTCCCAGAGAAAACACTGCAAAGACTCAACTCGCTGTCATCGCGCAACAAGTCTCCCCATCTGGCAGCAAAGAGCAATCGACCAAGCGTGTGTGCGAGGCTTGCCCTGCGGTGTTTTGCATTTGCACTCTCTCCGTAATTCTGGGAAGGGGGAAAGCGTGTGTGTGTGTGTGTGTGTGTGTGTGTAAAGGAATCTAGGCTAGCTGCCAAAGCTTGTTTCCTCGCCAGCATTGGTGAAGGAGCTGAGGGTAGGTTGGGGGACTCCTCCGCCCTGCCGCTTTGATTCCTGATCTCCTGCCGTCTTTGATGGAGTCTTAGCATCTGGTCTCCGAGATGACAGCCTCAGCTCTTCCCTGGTCAAGCCAGGCTGTGGTGGGATTCAAAAAGTATTACTCCTGGTTCTGTGGGCGTGGCTTGGTGGGCGTGGCTTGGTGGGCGTGGCAGGGGATGGATACTGCAAAATCACCCTTCCCTCGCCAAGCCGCCGCCCAAGGGTTGCTGCCTGGCCTTCCCACCACTGCTTGGTAGTGAGGAAGCAAAGCGGTAAGTCCTGCTGGGCCGGTCTCCTACCTCCAGCCCGGTCGAGAGCCAACTCCTGGGGAATAACCTGCTTTCCAGCTCCGTTCTCCTGTGCACGGCAATGAAAGACGACCCAGCCAATCAGCTGGGACTCAATGGAAGGCGGAGAATAGAGAATGGAGGCGGGGCTAGTCAGAGGTGGGACTTGCCAATTCTCCGAACTACTCAAAATGTCCACTGCCGGTTCTCCAGAACCGGTCAGAACCGGCTGAATACCCCCACCTCTGCAGCCAGGCCTTTTGAGTTATGAATACAAGAGTGAGGAAGGCGTTTCCAGAGCTAGCGTTTGAAGCGGAAGCCTCAAGACGTCCGTCGTGGTTTATTATTTCACCAAGAAAATGAGACATCGGGGATGCCCTGGTGAACTTCCGCCTATTATCTCAGAGACGTCTTGGGGAATGGTGAAGTTGTAAATGGTGACAAGCACGGGTGGGATTCCAATTTCTTAACAACCAGGTTCTGTGGGCCTGGCCTAATTTGTGGGTGTGGCTTGGTGGTCATGTGACGGGTGGGAGTGGCTTGCTGATTGGGCGTGGCTATGTGGTCATGTGACTGGGGTGGGCATGGCTGCATGGTCATGTGGCTGGGGTGGGCATGGCCATGTGGCTGGCAACCCAAATTTAAGTGGTCCTCGCTTAATGACCAGGTGCTCGCTTAGTGGCCAGTTGCTTAGCAAGTGCTTTTTGCCAGTTTCCAAGGCCTGGGGAGGCCCAGGCAAGGCCCACTCAGGTGGCCATGTGGCTGGCAACCCAAATTTAAGTGGTCCTCACTTAATGACCAGGTGCTCGCTGAGTGGCCAGTTGCTTAGCAAGTGCTTTTTTTCCAGTTTCCAAGGCCTGGGGAGACCCAGGCAAGGCCCAGGCAGGTGGCCATGTGGCTGGCAACCCAAATTTAAGTGGTCCTCACTTAATGACCAGGTGCTCACTTAGTGGCCAGTTGCTTAGCATGATATAAGGATTAATGCAAATTGGAAAGGAAAGACGGCAGAGATTGTGCACAAGTGATTTGTACCAATCAACACACTATGTAACCGAAGATGGTTTATGTTTTATGTTTTTGTTTATGTTTAAAAAAAATAAAACACTTATTTTAAAAAAATCATTTATGTATGCATGCATGCAACTTCTTGTTACGTTGATGTTGCTATATATTGATTTAAGCAGAAACAGATAATGTATAACATCAATGTAACAAGAAGTTGCCTGTCTCCCTTTTGGTAAGTTGCTTTTTTATCTATCTATGTATTTATTTTTTTACTATCTGTTTTTGTTTCTATTAATCATAAAAACAAAACAGATACTAAAGAAATAAATAAACACATAAATAAAAAATATTTTACTATTCATCTTGATGTTTCTTTAAGCAAAAAAAAAATGATATGGTAGTTGGGTTAGACTAGATTTTGAGGAAAGTCTTCTGCTGCGCAAGAAGATACTCTGATGTTGTGGCGAGACTCAGAATTAAGAGGCAATTTGTTGGCTTGTTCGTTCATTGACTTTATGGCTGAAGGTCAGGAATAACAGAATAACAGAGTTGTAAGGGACTTTTGGAGGTCTTCTAGTCCAACCCCCTGCTAGCAGGGGTCTCCAACCGTGGCAATTTTAACACTTATGGACTTCGACTCCTGGAGTTCGGTGAGTTGAAGTCCACAATGTTTAACGTTGCCAAGGCTGGAGACCCCTGCCCTATAGCACTGAAGACAAATGGCTGTCTTGGAGCACCTACAACTTCTGTTGGCAAGTTGTTCCACGGATGAATTGTCCTGGCTGTCCGGAAATGCCTCCTTAGTTCTAGGTTGCTTCTCTCCTGGATGAGTTTCTTCTTCTCCTGCCTTCAGAGGCTCTTCTGAACATTTTTGATAGACTTCTCTTTTTCCCCAACGTTCTTTGGAAGCAAGCAAGAACTTGTGTGGTAGCGGAGCTGCAGCTGTCTCTGGGAAATAAAAAAAAAACCCAGGCCTTGAAGAGTTTTTAACTAATTAGACACCACAGGAAGAGGTTATTCTCCCAACCTTCACCGTTTTCCTTCTGAGGAACTAAACTAAACCTCTCCAAATTTCGTAGGACATCCATTACATTGATGGGACCCTCTGGAGTTTCAAGCAGAGATGAGAGGCTCGGGGACAGCTGTTCGGAGCAGTCCTGTAAGCACTGAACAGCCTGGCTAGAGAGAAGCAGAAACAATGAAAGCTGATTGCAATTAGAATGACACCCGCCACAGAGCTGACTGCTAATGAGAAGACGCAGAGAGAGGCCCCAAGTTCTGGAGAAGAAATGGTGAACCGAAGACTCTTCCGCTACGAGCAGCAGAAGTGACAATGGCGCTGGAATCAAGAGGCAGAGAACGGATCGTTCTTCAAGATTCCTCTCTGGGTACAGAGAGGTTTGGAGAACGTCCACAAAGGCTCCGGACAACTGGCCTTTATGGGGCCAGCCCAACAAGATGGAGGAATGCCATTTTTAATCCAAGCTGTGATCTGACATCCGACATAGAGTGCTGAAAGCCAGGACAAGTAGATTTAAACAAAGCTTTTACCCAAGTGCTGTGATCAGGTTAAATGCAGAGTTATGAATCTGGTGGTCTTAACATATATATATATATCCTGGTTGTACAGTTTTTAACTGTTATTTGTTTTAATTTGTTTTACAATTGTTATTTGTATATGTCTTTTGGTGTTGTTCAGTTGTATGTCGTGAAAGAGCACCTCATTCCGTTGTTCTCAGGTTTCTGAGTACAATGACAATAAATCTATCTATCTATCTATCTATCTATCTATCTATCTATCTATCTATCTATCTATCTATCTGACATAGGCTTGGTGTACTTCCTTTCGTTGGAAGAAATATCCAAGCCGGGAGAAAGGCACTGGAGACAAAATGGAGGCTTGTGTTGTGGCCTGCCAGCAGTCAATGAAGCTGGCAGCAGACTTGGACAGTGAGGAGGTTGGGGAGGAACCTGGGCCAATCCTGGAGTCTGGGGAAGGCTCTGACGAGGGCTCTGTGTCGGAGGCAGAGATGGGGGCCAGGGCCGTCTGACAGTTATCAGCTGCCTTCGGAGTGGGAGATCAGTGGGGAAGAAGAACAGTTGGAGCCTGTTCCCAGTGTGCACATGCACAGAGCTGCCAGGCGAAGGGAACAGCTAAGGAACAAGAGTCAACTCAGGAATAAAGGCACAGGTGGATGGTGAATGGCCCCTCCCATAGGGAATAAAGAGGATCAAAAGGGGACTGGTGTTTGCAGGAGACAATTAGTTCATTTAATCACTGTGAAGATTTATTCGTGACTTCTTGCCAAGTAATTCCTGCTACAGCGTGGTGTTCGGAAGCTATGGGCCTGGCAACTCTCCAAGCCTGATAAAGGTCTGTAGTTGTGAAATCTCATGAAAGACAGTTTGCCGGGACTTGACTGGAGAGGAATTCACTTTAACCTAAACAAAAAGGGGTTTAATCATGATGAGAAGTTGGCTTCATGATCTTGGGAAACCTAGTTCAGAACTGTTGGAGACTGTTTGGAAAGAGGGTTTAATGGTGAAGCAGAACTACCCAGCATCCATGATTCTGGGCAGCTGACCACATGGAATTGAGAGTGGGGGGGTGGGTATTTATACCTTCTCTTGGACTTTGCACTTGAGCTTCCTGTTCCTGTGCAAGAATGTGTATTCTATTGACTATTGTAGGGGTCACGACTGGCTCTGTAGGTTGCCTGAGACAAGTTTAGTTGAAGCACGGTCTGCTGATGCAATGAAGGGTCTTATTGGGCAATTCCTATTGTGGTTGAGGGCTAATCATACCTTATGTTCAGATCTTGCTGCAGGGAATTTGCTTATGAACAGACCTACCTAGATCTCAATAAGCCCTTTATCCCTTAATTGATGACATCTGCGGAGGTAGTTCAAGGTTGTCTAAGCCCAAAATCTCAAGCCTGGTGATATAGGGTATTCTGTTGCAAGCAGAGGAGTGCAGTACTCTTCTTGTGAAATACTTCTGGACTTGCTCAGTTGTATTAATGTCCGATATACCAGGGGTCTCCAACCGTGGCAACTTTAAGACTAGCGGACTTCAACTCCCAGAGTTCCTCTGGGAGTCAGCTTTGCTGGCTGAGGAACTCTGGGAGTTGAAGTCCGCTAGTCTTAAAGTTGCTAAGGTTGGAGATCCCTGAAATATACGATGCAGATTCCAGACAGATGAACTGTATTCAAGTGTCGGTCTAGCAAAGGTTTTGTATGCCCTAGTTAGCAATTCAATATTACTGGAGGAGAAGCTTCGTAAGATTAGATTTACAACTCTTAACGCCCTTTTTGGCATTAATTTCTGAATCATGAACAGCGGGAAGCACAATGTGCAGAGACACTGCTAAACCCACCCTTACAGCACGGATCTCCATCCATCGAACTGCATAGGGGGAAAAAAAATATGGACTCCTTCTCTAAACAGACAAAACCAAAGAATGGAAACTTAAGCAAGCGAAAGGATACAGTGGCCTATTTCAGAAGGCCGTTGAGCTGACAATCCTTTGGAAAGCAGCGGGAGGACGAGAAGATAGATTGACCGTGTCTTCCCTTCGAACCGCTCCTCTTTGCAAATGGAATCAATAATTCGGATCCAATCTATCTGACTGAGCGATTAGCTTTGATAAGTCACATCCCACTGACTTGTCACATGAAATCAGCTTCACTCCTCAAACTGGCTGGAGAATTTGTGACGGGAGGCTCCTCGGGGCGCTCTGAGCATTCTTGAAGAATTTCATTAAACTAAGTGGCATCATTAGCGATGATGATGATGATGATGATACCCAGTTTGGGCAATGAAACATCTGTAAGAAAACCACCGTGCTCAGAGAGCACCAAGGAGCTCGCAGTTCTCTTCCTCCTCCTCTTCCTCCTCCCAAACTGTCCTGGCACTGATGATGTTCCCTAATTGGAAACGGCTGCAAAAAATAATAATAACCAAGCTCCAAGAACACCCCTCCTCCTCCTCTTCCTCCTCTCCCCCACAAGGGAACAAACAAGCTCAGGGAGGACCAAGGACCCCATAGTTGTCCTCCTCCTCCTCTTCCTCCTCCTCCTCCTCCTCCTCCTCCATCACCAACCCCACTCCCTTCTACCGCTGCTGATGTTATCTAGTTGGGTAATGAAACGGCTGCCAAAAAATAATCACGCTGAGAAAGCACCAAGGACCCTCACAGTCATCATCGTCTTCCTCCTCCTCCTCCTCCTCCTTCTCCTCCTCCTCTTCCTCCTCCTCCTCCTCCTCCTCCTCCTCCTCCTCCTTGCATCCCACAAATCCCACTCCCTTCCAGCACTGATGATGTTCCCTAGTTGGATCATGAAACGTCTGCAAGAAAACTGTTAGGAATATGGGTCACCTAACAGCTAGTTGGGTGAGAAATATATAAGCCAGGATAAACATTTTAAAACTGTTATCTTTAAGAAAATGCAAAACTGTAATTAGGTGTGGTTTTTCAAACGGCCATAAGATGGAGCCAGAAACCTGGATTGTTTTAGTCTTAGTCTCAGAAGAGAGTGTGTCTCTGTTTCCTTCTGTTGGAAAATATTGCCGTTGCTCCATTTTTCCTAATTGACTGATATTACTGGATTTAATGCAAGTCTGTTACTGAACTGTTTTTGACACTGGAATTTGACATTTGGATTATCCCCGGATTGAAAACTGACTGATTTAACTTGTGAATGACTTTGGATTGCTTATTTTGGACTTTGCTTAACGTTTCTGGAAGTCAAAACCTATATTTACTGTACAGTGTATCTGTGTGCTGTATGTGTATTATTCAAACACTCCTCTCAAATACGTCTCCCTGTATGCGCTCATTCTCCTAACGGGGAATTACCTCAACAAAAACCACCAAGCTCAAAGAGTACCAAGGACCCCCACAGTCCTCCTCCTCCCTCTCTCCTCCTCCTCCTCCTCCCTTCCTTCCACTGCTGATGTTACCTAGTTTGAGTAATGTAACATCTGCTAGAAAACCAAAGAAAGGACCCCCATTTTCAACCCTGAACTACAAATATTCTTGATTCACTTGAACTGGGTCCTGCAGGAGCCTCACACAGTACATGGCTAGAGGAACTGGTTAAATACAACATCCACGAACCCGCATAACCCATGGCTCAAAACCAGGCTCCTCACTTATTGACTTCCTAAACCAGGTTTAGTTTGAATCCAGGTGAGAGTACACTTGAACTATTATGTCCAGTCCTGGTCACCACAAAGTTAAAAAAAAAAAAAAGATGTTTTGAGACTCCAGAAAGAGTGCAGAGAAGAGCAATAAACACGGTTTGGGGAAGAGCGGCTAAAACATAGGATAAACGATTGACGGAACTGGGTATGTCTAGTCTAACGAAGAGAAGGGCTAGGGGTGATGCGATAGCACTTTTCCACGGATTGTCACAGAGATGGTGTGTGTGTGTGTGTGTGTGTGTGTGTGTGTGTGTGTCAAGCTACTCCCCAAAGCACCTGAAGGCAGGACAAGAAACAAGGGATGGAAACTCATCCAGGAGAGAAGCAACCTAGAATTAAGGAGGAATTTCCTGACAGCGAGAACAATTAATCTGTGGAACGGCTTGCCACTAGACGTTGTGCACCAACGCTGGAGTCTTCAAGAAGAGATTGGACATTTGTTTGGAATGGTATAGGGTTCTCCTGCTTGAGCAGGGGTTGTATTAGAAGAACATCCAAGGCAGGGGTGGGATTCCCAAAAATTTACTAGCACGGTTCTGTGGGCGTGGCTTGGTGACCCATGGAAGGATATACTGCAAAATCCCCATTCCCTCCCCATCCCACAAACCTGCTTTCCAGCTCCGTTCTCCTGTGAAGGGCAACCAAAGAAGAGACCCAGCCAATCAACTGGGACTCGGGAGGCGGAGAATAGATGGGGCGGGCGGGCCCAGTCAGAGGTGGGATTTGCCGGTTCTCCGAAACTACTCAAAATTTCCACTTCCGGTTCTGTAGAACCGGTCAGAACCGGCTGAATACCACCTCTGCTCCAAGGTCCCTTCCAGCCCTATATGTCCTGGGTTTGCTAAGCCGGAATCAAAGATCCTACCCTATGGCTCAGTGAAGTCACTAGATATTCCTGACCTTGACTTGAACACTAAGTTGCTACATTTATGATAAGATGGAGGACCACCAGTGCAATTTTTCGAGACTTGAATTTAAATTTATAAAGGGGGGGGAGAGAGGGAGAGAGAGAGAGAAGAAGGGGGAGAGAGAGAGAAAGAGAGGGAGGGAGGGAAAGAGAGAAATAGAGAGGGAGGGAGAGAAAGAGAAAAAGGGAGGGGGAGAGAGAGAGAGAGAAACAGATGGAGGGAGGGAGAGAGAAAGAGGGAGGGAGATAGAGGGAGGGAGGGAGAGAGCAACAGATAGGGAGGGAGAGAGAGAAACGGAGGGGGAGAGAGGGAGGGAGAGAGAGAAAGAGAGAGAAGGAGAAAGGGAGAGAGAAAGAGAAAAAGAGGGAGGGAGAAAGAGGGAGGGGGAGAGAGGGGGAGGGAGGGAGAGAGAGGGAGGGAGGGAGTGAGCAACAGATAGGGAGGGAGAGAGGGAGAGAGAGAGAGAAAGAGAGAGAAAGGGAGAGAGAAAGAGAGAGGGAGGGAGAGAGCAACAGATAGGGAGGGAGAGAGCGAAACAGGGAGGGAGAAAGAGAGGGAGGGGGAGAGAGAGAAAGAGAGAGGGGGAGAAAGGGAGAGAAAGAGAGAGAGAGAAAGAGAGAGAGAGAGAGAAAGAGGAAGGAAGGGCAGGCCTACTCTCATTAATGCCTACTTAGAAGCACCAAAGGGTTCTCTAAACTACCAAATTAGCCTCCACCGTTAATTGGACGAAGGGCTACAGGCTCCATCCAAGGGGATCCGGTAATGGGCATCGATTTTAAAAAAAAATGGAACTCTGTGCACAAAGAAAGAACCTTGGATCTCACGTCAGGTTAAAGGAGTTTAATTAATGAGAGGGAAGCTTTTATGGCGGTTTTTACGATGGCACAGAGGGACGTGTGGTGCGAATTGTATAGCCGCCTCCCTTGGCAAGGAGAGGCGGACAGCCTCTTCTAAGGGCAGAGAGACGTATATATTAGACCGTTACTTGCTCTCCTTTTACTGCGGGATGAAAAATTAATGCTCGGGGAGTTTTGATCGCCACATTTTAAGTCATGCCAACATGTCCATTAGAGCAAGGGGAAAGCAGGACAACGGAATGGCACTTTGCTTCCTATTCATCTCGTTTTTATGGAAGGCAGAACTAAAAGCCCCCTCCCGTAGGGGGCTGTCCATTAGCCAAGAATCCTAGTCAGATCCAGGTTGGCTTGTCTGCCACCCATTGCCTGTTTTTTCCATGACGTCCTTCATGAGCAGCAGAAATCTTTCTTTCTCTGCCCTAAACTCCGAGTCTTTGCTGATGCCGCCTCTTGGAACAGGAGGCCTTGCAGGGTCCCAAAGACTCATTTCTGGCAGAGTTTGGGGGAAGAGAAAGTAAGACTTTGGCTGCTTTCCTTGCGTGCAGCCAAAAGCAGCAGAAGAAGAAAGAAGCGGAAAGAAGCAGCCCGGTGGCCAGGCCAGGCGTGTGGGACAAGTTCCCCCCTCCACCCTTCCTCCCGCTCCCTTCACTTCCTCATCGTGTCCACAATGCAAGCGATTGCAAGCCTTGTGTTCCCACGGGCCATGGGGGCAGTGCAGCCTTGTGTTCCCGTACAGCCTGGATTAGTTATTCCTTTATTGTCATTGCACCACATACAACAAAATCAAACACCATCTTCAGTGCACATCGTGACCATGACAATAAACACAAACACACTTCCTTCACACTCCACATTAATTGCTTGTGGGGTGCTTTGGGGATGACATTTCTCTGCAGACCACCATTCTCACAGAACACCAGTGGTCCCCGGCCCACTGGTTGGCGACCTCTGATCCGGGCTGATGTCAGGGGTGGGATTCTACCAGTTCGCACCTATTCGCTAGGACCAGTTGTTAACATACTAAGCAGTTCGGAGACTCGGTTGTTAGAAAAAATTACTGGGCTAATCCTGTAAGGAAGGCAGGAAGGAAACATTCTGGTGTTGCTTACAGAAACTGCCTCTCCGTTAACCCTTTT
This sequence comes from Pseudonaja textilis, assembly GCF_900518735.1. The sequence continues at coordinate 303,213 of NW_020769563.1, forward strand.
TACATTCTTGGCAAGACTAAATTTCCTGTCTCAGGAACATCTCTGGAGTTTTTTTCCCCCTCCTTTGCTGGTACTTTGCTTGTGTGGACTGACCATTCAAAGTTACAATGGCACTGAAAAAAATGACTTAGGACCATTTTTCACACTTACAACTGTTGCGGCATCCCCACAGTCACGAGAGGCCAGGGGAGGAGATGCGTGCCTTGATGTGATATTGAGTTGGCCCCACCCAGCCAATAACATGACCACCAAGCTATGTCCACCCAGTCACATGACCACCAAGCCACGCCCACCACCTAAGCCACGCCCACAGAACCGGTTGTTAAAAATTGGAATCCCACCCCTGGCTGGTGTGTTATATCAACAACTACAAATATGCAAGCAGAAAATGGATTTGGCTTGTGAACCTGTCTCTCTCTCTGTCTCTCTGTCTGTCTCTGTCTCTCTCTCATCTTAAGGCACCGTCAATAAGCCACACGAGGGAAAATGGGCCTCCTTTTGAACTTCTTTGATCCCATCTCTTCCATTTGGTGGATTTGAGCCGAAGGGGTTGGGGGAGAAAGAATATGTTGAAAAACCAGCAGGAATCACTCGGGAGGGTTTCAGCAGCGGTTAGTTTATCTACTCAGATGTCAGGCACATATTGACAAGTTCTGAAGAAACGGTGCTCAGAAATGCCCAGAAGAAACAATAGTTGGGGAGAAGCGTTACATTTTCAAGCTTTTTTTTTCCCCCTCCACCACGTCAAGGAGACTTTGATTGGAAGTCAGGAGGAGCGGCCACCTCACTGTCATACCCCTGTTAGAATCTCTGACTCCGAGGGAGAGGAGGAACAGTCAACAGGGAGTGGGAGTATGGCTCCGGAGGTTGTGGAGGAAACCGGGGAAGGGCACAGGCAGGCTGGGCATTCAGAGGAAGACCCAGGCCCATCCCCTCTTCATCCTAGGGGCATGCAGGGAGGAGCAGATAAGGGAGAAACATGAATGGCATGGTCTACGGGGGAGGGAAGGGCCCTGATCCCCTTCATGGGCTGCAGCTGGGAGGACTGTTTGAAAGGACAAACTGCGCATGGCCCAGTGCTGGAAGCAAAGCGAGGAATAATTCTAGTCTTTCAGTTCTTATTCTGAGTTCTGGCGTCCTTCCCAGTGTGTGTTTTTCGATATCTGTGGACGTCTTCAAGCCCTTATCCTGCTTGGTCACATTAATTGCTTCAGTGTGGTTTCTAATTATAATTTATATGTATTTTGATTGTGAACGGAATTTCTTCCTTTTCGCAACTGTTCCTGGAGGAATTTTTTTTCTCCAGTCAATGATAATTGGAACTTGGAAGACAAGTTGAAGGAATTAAAGGGACTTCACATATTTTTGTGACTTGGTTGCTTTTGTATCCCGCTCTGGGTCATCACACTCGTCATTGTTCTGAGAAGAAGGACCGAAGCTGACATGATAGCCGAATTCCAATATTTGAAGGGCTGCTACAAAGAAAAGCGAGTCAAGCTATTCTCCAAAACGCCTGAAGGCAGGACGAGAAGCAACGGGTGGACACTCATCAAGAAGAGAAGCAACCTAGAACTAAGGTGAAATTTCGTGACAGTGAGGACAATTAACCAGTGGAACGACTCTCCACCAGAAGTTGTGGGCACTTCATCATTGGAGGTTTTCAAGAAGAGATGGGACAGCCATTTGTCTGGAATGGTATATGGTCTCCTGCTTGAGCAGGGGGCTGGACTAGAAGACCTCCCAGGTCCCTTCCAACTGGGTTATTCTGTTATTCTGAAGCTATCATCTACATCTTTGAGATGTTGCTAGGGTTTGGAGGTGTCCTTCAACCCACTATCTAGAGGCCAACGTTCTCTCCTAAACAGCATTCGGAGGAGAAGACCTGAAGATCTCCACATTCAGTTAGTATGTATGGTGGGCTTCTCAGAGAAGTACAGGCAATCCTCAACTTATGACAGTTCCATTAGGGATCATTCAAAGTTACAACAGGCCTGAAAAAACATTGAGTTTTTCCAACAGGCAAAAGTGATTGTGTCCCACAGTGGCTCAATAACTTGTTTCCATCAACGCAGAAGAAGACATATATGGTAAACATACCGTAGAACCTAGAATAATAGCGTTGGGAGGGACCTTAGAGGTCTTCTAGACTAGTCCAGCCCTCTGCTCCAGCAGGAGACCCTACACCATTTCACACAAATGATTGTCTCTTTTCGAGAGCCTCCAGTGTTGTCGCACCCACAACGTTTGAAGGCAAGTTGTTTCCATTGGTTGATTGCTCCCACCATTAGGAAACTTCTGCTGAGTTCTAGGTGGCTTCTCTCCTTGGTGAGTTTTCATCCTTCGTTTGTTGTCTTGCCTTCTGGTGCTTTTGGAAAATAAATTGACCCCACTTCCCTGTGGCAACTCCTGAGATATTGGAACACTGCTATCGTGCCACCCTTCGTCTTTCTTTTCCTTAGGCTAGTCACACCAATTCCTGTAACCATTCTTTGCATATTTTAGCCTCCAGCTTCCTAATCTTCTTTGTTGCTCTTCTCTGCACTCTTTCCAGAGTCTCGACATTTATTTATTTTTTTATATTCCGGTGATCAGAACTGGATGCAGGATTCCAAGTGTGGTTGTACACCCTTAAGTGTGGACTCTCCAACTAAATTGAGGAGAGGAGTGAAAAAAA
>NW_020769564.1:57859-75952 GCF_900518735.1 Pseudonaja textilis
TCCTTCCTTCCTTCCTTCCTTCCTTCCTTCCTTCCTTCCTTCCTTCCCCTTCCTTGTTCTCCTTCTTCCTTCCTTCCTTCCTTCCTTCCTTCCTTCCTTCCTTCCTTCCTTCCTTCCTTCCTTCCTTTGTTCCTTCTTTTTTATTTTATTTATTTATTTGATTTGTCAGTTGCTTACAAGGTATAAGTATAAACATGAGTAAGAATACAGGAAATAGGTACGAATAAATGGAGAGAATAGGACAGGGATGATAGGCACGATAGTGCACTTATGCACGCCCCTTTACAGACTTCTTAGGAATGCGTATTCTCTCCTTTCCTCCCTCCATTCTTCTCTCTCCTTCTTCCTTCCTTCTTTTCTTCCTTCTTTTATTTTTTATTTTATTTATTTATTTGAGTTGTCAATCGCTTACAGGATAATAGGTATAAGTATAAACATAAGAATACAGGAAATAGGTACGAATACATGGGGACAATAGGACAGGGACGGGAGGCACGATGGTGCACTTATGCACGCCCCTTACAGACCTCTTAGGAATGGGTATTCTCCCACCCCACTTAAATCACACTGGCTGGGGACTTCCGGTGGCAAGGCAAGGACGAACAGAGGTGCAGAAGCCGGTCGGTGGTTTCAGTTAATCTCTCTTTGCGGTTGGTGCGATCCTTTGAGGGTGCACAAGTCGCGGAGAGATTCGTGCCGGCGTGGGGGAGACTCGGGTTGCAGTGTGGGGAAGGCAACCCCCCCCTGCAGCGAAGAAGAACCCTCCAGAGCCCAACGAGCAAGAAACAGCCTCCTATCAATGGCGGCTCCGAAGTCCAGACTGCCACCGATGTAAAGAAGCGAGTGAGTGACAGTTTGCGAGATCATTGGGGAAGAGTGTGGCAGAGAAAATTAACGGCGGAGAGGAGGATTGGAATGCCATAGACTTTTATAAGGCTGTTACAAGTGTCTGTCCGGAGCCCTAAAAGAAAGCGGCCAAAAAGCGGATGCGAGGCAAGTGAAAGTGAAAGGGCTTGGCAGACAGAAGAGAGAGAGAGAGGACAATAATGAGTAAAAAGGGAAGTTTACGAGGTTGGGTGACTAGCGGTTGGAAGGTGCCTGGAAGGATTTGGACTATCTCATTTGATTTTTATTCTGAGAGACTTTATTAAAGCGGAGACGGGAAGAAGATCGGAGCTGACGGAACAGAGACAGTGTGGCGCCACAGGCGATATTTAGAAACCCTGAAGCCATCGTAACAATATAACTGATATAAACCACTTAACAGCCCTTTAGGGAGCATCCTGATCTAATTGAGGAGGTGGTTCTATCTGAAGAAAATCAGGAAAATTGAACTTAGGAACGCTAAGACAAAAAGTAAAAGTGGAAGCTTCCGAATGTGTGGAGATAGCGTGTAATTGCAGTCACTACTCAGCATTTTTTACCTCCCCACTTCCGGTGCGTTTGGAGTGAAAGCTCTCAAACTTAGAGACGGAAAGCTAAAAACTTACTTCAAAATTCCCTTTCCCCCCCTTTTTACTCCCTTTTTTCTGTATACATTTGCTCAATTTTTTTTTCTTCTTTTTCCCTCATCATCTGGCGCTATGATGAACTATCCTTCCTTCTTTACTCTCTCTTTATAATGATTATAAATTTGCATATTGGGGAAAGGAAAATTGATTGTTGTAATTGATTGTTAAATAATTGAATTAATTGATTTAATTGATTTATTAATAATAGTGATAGTTATACTTTGATTAGATATATAGGGAAAATAGTAAGAACATTAAGTATTATTTAATTAATAAGTATAGGATTTTATGTATTAATATTATAATTTTATTGTGTGATCACAATTAATCCACTTGGGAACGAATGTAATACTGTTTGTGTTTAAGAATATTTAAAATAAGGTTAGATAAATACACATATTTATTTATAATATTTAAATATAGTTGGATTTGGAGATCTCTCTCTCTATATATATACATACATACATATACATATATATATGTATATGTATATATATATGTATATATATATATGTATTTACATGAGTTATGTATAGAGGCTGAGCATAGACCGTACAAAATTAAATATGTGATTTAGAATTTGGACTTAAAATAATACAGTGATAATATTTTTATATATAAGTACTTATACTCCAGTAACCAGTTAAGAGCACAACTATCCAGCAGATAGATAGATTAAGTAATTAGATACCGGTCAATCCTAATACAGAGATTCTATCACTGAATGTTAATTTGGGATAATATAATTAATATAGTACAACAACAGAAACAAATCTTACAAGAAATGACTTCCACAACTACTACAGCTCTGAAAACTGGAAGAAAGGTCACCCAGACCTTTAACAACTATGTCGGCAACAGCTTCACCCATGGCACAAAAAAACATAGAAGAAACATTACCAGTGGAGAAACAAGCTAACATCTCGAATGCCAACATCCAATCAATTTTGCTGACTTTACAGGAATCGATGATGAAGCTGCAAGAAACAATGATGAAAAACGTAATCTACGCCCCGGACGGAGATCAAAAAGAGTTTTTTAAGCATCTTTATGGAAAAATAGTAGGATTGGAAAAAAGAAATATTTGTATCATAGGAGACTTTAATTCTATTGCTGATTATCAAAAAGACCACAGTAACGGGGGGAAGAACAAAGGGGGGGAAATAGAGCTTCCCAAGATATGTATAGAAATGATGAAGGAGTTGAATTTGATTGATATATGGAGAAGATCACATCCCGAGAAAAAACAAATTACATTCTATTCAAATCCTCATCCAATATGAACACGAATTGATATGGCATGGATGAATGGGGAAATAGCAAATGAGATAAAAGGGACTGAAATTTTACCTAATGAATAGGCAGATCACAATCCAATTCAGATAATATGGAAGGGTAGGGAAAAACCCAAGAAAAGATGGACGTTAAATACTCAGTTAATAAGAGAAAAAGAATACACCAACAAACTCAAGGAGGAATTAAATTATTTCTTAAAGGAAAGAACGAAACAAAACATTTGGGATACAATGAAGGCAGTAATAAGAGGTATAACAATATCTTATAACGCCAAGAGGAATAAGGAAAAATACGCCCAGCAAAACAAATTACAACAAAAAATTAAGGAATTAGAAACTCAATTACAGAGTACCCCCAAAGGATTCAAAATTGCAAAATCAGATAATAATAACTAAACGTAAACTGAATTTAATTGAACAAGAGAGAATGATTATAAATTTGAATACAACTAGACAAACTTATTTTGAGCCTGCTAATAAGCCAGGGAGATGGCTATCATATAGACTAAAAAAAAGGAAAGAAAAGAGATTGATATACCAGCTAATAGATGGAAAGGGGGATATACAACAGGAGATAGAACAGAAAAAAGTAATTGCCCATAAGTATTTTGAAGAGTTATATAAAAAGAAAGAAGTTAACGAAGATAGAATAAGAAACTATTTAGATGAAGTGAAGGATAAAGCAATTGGGGAAGAAATGGAAGAATTATTAAACAAAGACATTACTTGGTTTGAATTGAAATCAGCAATAGAGAACCAGAAAAACAATAAATCCCCGGGACCAGATGGGATTCCAGGGGAGCTGTACAAGGAAATAGCAGAACAAATAGGACCTCTTATGGTGGAAATTTTTAATGATGTCTTATTGGCAGCCAGGATGCCGGACTCATTGATTTCGCTGATCCCGAAGGAGGATTCGGATCCCAGATATATACATAATTATAGGCCAATTTCACTATTAAATAGTGATTACAAAATATTCACTTCTATTATAGCAAGCAGACTAAAAAGAATGTTAAATAAGCATATATATGAAGATCAAAATGGATTTCTCCCGACCAGACAAATCAGGAACAACTTAAGAGTAGTACTAGATGTCTTAGAATTTTATGAAGGCCACCCTGAAAAACAAATTGCACTTATGTTTTTAGATGCAGAGAAGGCCTTCGATAATTTAAATTGGCAATTTTTAATCCAAAAAAATTATAATATGAATTTAGGCACCAAATTTGAAAATATTATAACAACCATTTATGATACACAACAGGCTAATATTGTAATAAACGGGGAATATACCTGCCCAATAAAAATAGAAAAAGGAGTCAGACAGGGCTGCCCACTCTCACCCCTGCTCTTCATATATTATCATTAGAAGCATTACTAATACGAATTAGACAGAACCCAGACATGAAAGGATTAAAGGTTAAGAAAGAAGAATATAAGTTGCAAGCGTTTGCGGATGATATGATTTGTTTCATTGAGGAACCAATAGAAAGAGGACACAAATTGATGAATGGATTAGAACAATTTGGAGCAGTAGCAGGACTTAAAATTAATAGGAAGAAAACAAAATTAAGGACTAAAAATTTAAGAGAAAAACAGAAGATAGAACTAGAAGAAGTTATGGGAATACAAGTGATAAAGAAAGTTAAATACTTAGGAATATGGTGGACAGCACATTGTAAGACACTTAAGGAAAATAATAAGTTGTGAAATGTATCTAATTCTGCCCTCCTTCCTCTCCAGGTCGGGAGAGTGGTGGCGAGCCAAGGCCCTTTCGACCAGCAAAGTGGGCTTCATCCCCAGCAATTATGTGGCCAAGATCAACTCCCTGGAGACGGAAGAGTAAGTTCTCAACTCTTGGCCTATCCAAGGGAGGGATCTTCTACCAAGAAGACGTGATCTTAGACGTGAACACGTGATTTTAGATCTCCCCCCTGATTTCAGCTCAGGACTGTAGAGATCCACGGTGTTAAATATTCATCGGCTTTCGTCCTTTTTGGGAGAGGCTCCTTAGCTCAGGAGAAGATGACACCCAAATTATATAGCTAAAAGTCTGTAGAGAATCTCCATCCTCCAGGTCGTGATTGTCCCAAAGGCGCTTTTTTTTCAAGAGACAATGGGACTTTCTGTTTTTTTTCTTTGGAGGACGTTCCTCTTCTCATCCAAAAAGCTTCCTCAGCTCTGAGTGGATGGGTGGCGGGAAGGGAAGGATTTGTATTCCTTACAAGACAGCTGGTCGTTTGCATCCTTTTAGAGCGTCGTTGAGGCCACTTGGAGGTTTGAACCCCCTTCGAATGGTGTGGGAGTAGGAACGGATTTCCAGAGGGGGGAAAAATATTGCAGACTACAGGAACCATCTGCACTATTCAGGTGACCCTTAGGACGCAGATGAACCTCCAAGTGGCCTCAACAACCCTCTAAAAGGATGCAAATGACCAGCTATCTGCAAGGAGCATAAATCTTTCCCTTTCCCACCATCCAGTCAGAGCTGAAGAAGCTTCTGGGATGAGGAGCAAAACCTCTTCAAAAGAAAGAAACAGAAAGTCCAGTTGCCTCTTGAAAAAAAAGGATCTTTGGGTCATATCTTCTCTTGATTTCTAATAAAGAGAAGTTTCTTCCCCCTGACTGTCTTCTTTTAATTGTAAGAATGCAACCCTCACATAAGCAGCTTCGTAGCCTCCAGTCTCCATCGCTCGTTTATTACAATACAGGTAGTTCTCGATTTACGACCATTCATTTTCGTCACCGTTTTAAAGTTATAACGGCAAAGTGGGGAAAAAAATGACTTATGACCATTTTTCACACTTGTGTCAGTTGCAGCATCTTCGTGGTTGGTCACGTGATCCAAATTCAAATGCTTGGCAACTGACTCACATTTATGACGGTTGCAATGTCCGCAGGGGTGTCGTGTGATCCCCTTTTTGTAACCTTTTGGCAAGATGAGTCCATGTGGGAAGCCACTTAACAACCCTCTTACTCACTTAATGACTGCAGTGATTCAGTTAACGAATGAAAGGTCGAAAAAGGGGACACAATTCACTCAATGACTGTCTCGCTTAGCAACAGAAAGGTTGGGCTCAATTGTGGTCATACGTTGACGACGATATGTAGAGTGTCAGGATTCCGGCAGTGACCCCCATTTAAATCACGAGTCTCGAGCGAAACTTCCAAAACTTCAAAAGGATTTTTGGGAAATTAAACTGTCCGGCACTGCCTGGGTGTAGCCGACTCTGAGACACATAATTCACAGTCACCCTTGACCCTGGTTTTCCCCCCTGGGTGTATCATACTTCATATTCTCCAATGGGCTACCTCCGTAGCCAAGAGTCATCCATCATGCTCTGCAGTTAGAATTTTGCACGGCAGAAACTTCAGTCACCTAGTTACTATCTTTGAAAACATTTATGGAATGCACTTTCAGTTTGCAAGCTGCCATGTTGCTCCCCCTCCCTTTCTGTTGGCCACTCTAAAAAGACCAAAGAAATATTTTATGAGTTGACACAGTGCAATGTTGCCTAACCTTTTCGTGCTCCTGTGCCAAAAATTGTGCGCATGCTTGCACGCTCGCGCTCGCGTGCCAGCACCCAGAAGGCAATGCGTGCCCCCACTTGCCCCCTATGCCTGCGCACGCAATCCCCACCTACCCACCTACCCCTGCCGCCCCCTTACCTGCACTGCGCCTCACAGCTGATTTTCGGCTGGTTTGAGGCCTTTTTCAGCCTCCCAGAGGCTCGAGGAAGGCTTCTGCAGCCTTTGCAGGCCGAAAACTAGGCCCGTTTCATCACTTCTGGTATTTTCGGAAAAACAGGAAGTGACGAAATGGGCCTAGTTTGCAGCCTGCAAAACCTGCAGAAGCCTGCAGAAGCCTTCCTCAAGCCTCTGGGAGGCCGAAAAAGGCCTCAAACCAGCTGAAAATCAGCTGTGAGGTGCACGCATGCGCAGTGAGGTAAGTTTGCCTGCAGCTCACATGCTGGCACAAATGTCTCTGTGTGCCACCTGTGGCATGCAAGCCATAGGTTTGCCATCATGGACATAGAGCATGCTTTTAAAAGTTTTTCCAATGATTTTTTTTGTTTCCTGCCAGGAGGAAAACTTGGGGAGGCAGTGTTTGAGAAAGAATTTTATGCAAGATTTGGTGCTAATTGTTCCTTCCTTGTTCACCTTAGGTGGTTCCTGACAGGCATGAGCCGGAAGGATGCTGAGCGTTACTTATTGGCTCCAGGAAATTTTATTGGCTCGTTCATGATCCGAGACAGTGAAACAAGCAAAGGTAGATGATTAAAGCAGTGGTGGGATTCAGTTATTTTTACTACTGGCTCTGTGGGCGTGGCTTGGTAGGCGTGGCAGGGGAAGGATATTGCAAAATCCCCATTCCCTCCCCACCCCACTGACCTGCTTTCCAGTTCTGTTCTCCTATGCAGGGCAAATTATTATTAGTATTAGTATTACAATATATATTACATATTGTACAATATACAATATTACAATCTTCAAACTTGGCAACTTTAAGACTTGTGGACTTCAACTCCCAGAATCCCTGAGCTAACATGGCTGGAGGAGGAATTCTGGGAGTTGAAGTCCACAAGTCTTAAAGCTGTCAGGTTTGAAGGCCCCTGCTCTAACCATTGATAGTCTATTCTGATTGATTGATAGATCTCTTTTCCAAGGCAGTGGAGGGTGGATATAGATCCACTCTCTTATGCAAGAGAGATCTACGATTCAGATCCAGCTGTTCCTGCCTGGTGTCTTTCAGCTGTACAGATAGTCCTTGACTTACAACAGTTCATTCAGTGCCTGTTTAAAGTTTCAACAGCGTTGAATAAAGTGACTGACGATTGTTTTCCTCACTTAATGGCCATTGGGGCATCACCACATGATCAAAATGTGGACTGTTAGCAACTGGCTCATGTTTTATGATGATCGCAGGGGGTCCCGTTTAAAAACATGTCTGATCCTGTTTTAAGACCTTCTGACAAGCCAAATCAACGAGGAACTCAGATTCACTGAATAACCAGGTTACTCACTGAACACCTGCAGCAGTGGCTCACTTAACAACTGTGGCAAGGAAGGTCGTAAAACGGGGGCAAAACTCACTCAACAACTTGTCTCGTTTAGCAACCAACATTTTGGGCTCAGTTGTGGTCATAGGAATAGAATGAGATGGAAGGGACCTTGGAGGTCTTCTAGTCCAGCCCCCAGCTCAAGCAGGAGAACCTATGCCCGTGATGGCGAACCTATGGCACGCGTGTCACAGGTGGCACACAGAGCCATTTGTGTGGGCAGGCGAGACCTAGCCAAACTTACCTGCACTGCTCATAAGTGCACCTCCCAGATGATTTTTGGCCTGTTTGATGCCATTTTCGGCCTCTTAGAGGCTCAAGGGAAGCCTCTGCAGCTTCAGGAGGCCGAAAAACAGGCCTTCTGGAAATACCGGAACTGGCAAAACAGGCCCGTTTTTCGGCCTCCTGAGGCTGCAGAGGCTTCCCTTGAGCCTCCAGGAGAGCAAAAATGGCCTCCCCCAGGCTCCAGAGGCTGAAAATGGGCACTTCCAGTATTTCCAGAAGGCCTGTTTTTCAGCCTCCCAAGGCTTCAGAGGCTTCCCTTGAGACTCTGGGAGGGTGAAAACGGCCTCAAATGGCCCCAAAATTGTCTGGGAGGCACGTGCATGCACAGTGCAGGTAAGGGGCTGGGGATGGCGCATGCGCAGGGGGGCTGGGGCGCATTGCATTGTGGGTGTTGGCACACGCACTTTCAGCACACCACAACAGAAAGGTTTGCCATCACTGACCCGTGTCATTTCAAAGTCGCAGGGCTGTGCTTATTGAATCAGGGCGCATAAATGTTGGAAGGAGTGACACTTTGTTTCTGTCCACAGGGTACTTCCCTTTTGAGAGGTAGATAAAAATAATTGACCTCGCGTCTCGTTTCTCTTTCTCTCTGTCCTGGTTCCAGGGAGTTACTCCCTCTCCGTCCGAGACTTTGATTCCCAAAACAAAATGGACGTGGTGAAACACTACAAGATTCGAACCCTGGACGACGGGGGCTTCTATATCTCTACCCGGACCAACTTCAGCACTCTGCAGGAACTGGTCAGCCATTACAAAGGTGAGCCTGCAAATCTGGCAGCCACTGAGACATTTTCTACATGAGGGGCGGAGGGAACATGTGTATGTCAATCCATTTGTCAACTCGTAAAGCATTCCTGGCCTGGTCTTGAGTTGCCATAGGCAGGAGCAAGGAGAACTGATGGAGCAGCTCGGTTGCTATGACCAGAAGCACACCAGGTTACTAGAGCCAGCCGGAGAGGCGTGTTTTCTACCGCCTGCAAAAGTGCTTTGTTGGAGAATGTGATTTATGACACACCCTGGGAGGAAACGGGAAACAGGGTCGTGGGTGGGCCGTAAATTGTGTAGGACAGAGCCGACTGCACTTGGGGAAAATGCCGACATGTTGCTCCTAATAAATAATTGGATTTTTTTTTTTTGAAACTTGGCTGGAGGCTCATGAAATAATTAGAGCATCCGTTGGAACCCTGACACTGTTGGCTCTAGAGTTTAAAAATCAACCCTTTTTGACCGAGGAGGAACTGGGGTCGGAAGAGAGCAATACGGCCTCTTTGCAAGCGTGTGTCGGAATGGCCTTGGGAGACAGGAGGAAGAGCTGCAGACCAGGCAGCGATTGGATAAGACAGGGGTCTCCAGAATGGGCCACTTTAAGACTGGCGGACTTCAATTCCCAGAATTCCCCAGCCACAATGCGAGTAAACTTTAAGGTGGGTAGACTTCAACTCCCAGAATTCCCTAGCCAGCGCATCTTAAAGTCCTCCCCCCCACCCCATCTTAAAGTTTATTAGCATGCTGGCTGAGGAATTCTGGGAATTGTTCTACAAGTCTTTAAATGGCCAAGTTTGGAGACCCCCTGAGATAAGAGGCTGCTGAGCTCACGGCAGGAAAGGGTCAACACCTGAGAAATGAGCCTGCCTCGTTTCTTGGGGTGTAAAAGTGACAAGGCAAATCTCGTTCTCTCTTTTGTTTTTGTTTTTCTCTCTCTCTCTCCTTCGCTCTCTTTTCTCTTTTTTTCTCTCCCACTTTCTCTCCTGTGTGTCTCTTGTTCTTTCTTTGTTCCTCTCTTTCTCTTTCTCTTTTCCTCTCTCTCTGTTCCTCTCTCTTTCTCTCTGTGTCACTTTCTCTCTGTTTTTCTCTTTTCTCTTTTTCTCCCTCCTCTCTCTCTCTCTCCCTCGCTCTCTTTCCTTTTTTTTCCTCTCCCACTTTCTCTCCTGTGTGTCTCTCATTCTTTCTCTTACTCTCTTTTTCTCTCTCTCTTTCTCTAGTTCCTCTCTCTTTCTTTCATTTTCTGTCTGCTTTTTATCTTTTTCTCTCTCTCCTCTCCCTCACTCCCTCGCTCTCTTTTCTCTTTTTTTCTCTCTCCCATTTTCTCCCTCTCTGTGCCTCTCGCTCTTCCTCTGTTCTTCTCTCTTTCTGTCTCACTTTCTGTGTTTTCCTCTTTACCCTTTCTCTCCCTTCTTTCTCTCTCTCTCTCTCTCCATCCCTTCCTCTCTCTTTCTCTCTCTCTTTCTATATATCTCTCTCTCATTTCTGGGCATGCCCTTTGACTTGGCTATCTCCCAGTGAATGTCAACTCCCAGCATGTGAATACATTTTCATGTGGGTGGATTTTAAGATTCACTGACTGGGGGATTCTGGGAGTTGAAGTCCACCCATCTTAAAGGGGCCAAGGTTGAGAAACACAAGTCTAGAAAAATGTCATCCCCGGTCCTGCAATCTCCTCTCTTCCAGGAAAAGCCGATGGATTATGTCAGAAGCTGACTCACCCCTGCGTGTTGCCCAAGCCCGAAAAACCCTGGGAGAAGGATGCCTGGGAAATCCCCAGGAGCTCCCTAAAAATGGAGAGGAAGTTGGGGGCCGGACAGTTTGGAGAAGTCTGGATGGGTAAGGTCATTGAAGGCCCACCTTCTCGGCTAGGCCATTTTGATTTTTGAATGTCTCCTTTTGGATTGCAAAGGCTACCCGCTTAAAACCCCCAGTATCATTCCCAGGGGAGATCTTTCTCATTCATTCACTCATTCCTTCACTCATTCAATCAATCAATCAATCAATCAATTCAAGTTACATGGCTACCCATTTCAAATGGAAGACCAAGGACAGTCCTTGATGTCTCTGAGCTTGGTGATTTTCTTGTAGATATTTCATGAAGAGGAGGAGGGAGGAAGAGGGGGAAGAGGAGGAGGAGGAGGAGGAGGAGGAAGAGAACTGTGGGGTTCTTGGTACTCTCTGAGCTTGGTTATTCACCCTCTCGTTCTGCTCTAGGGTCAGGTTAAGACCAGATTGCAAATCTGTCCTTCAAAAACCAGAGGTGGGGAACTATGGACCCTTTATGACTTGTGGACTTCCACTCCCAGAATTCCTGAGCCAGCGTGGCAGCATGGCTGTTGTGTTGACGAGGCAGTCGAGTTGTTTGATCGTGAACAACCGAATCATGATGAACTTTATTGGAGTCTAGTCTTGCATTTATACACATTTTTAGTTATCCTCCATCACTGGTTAACTTTGGTTACTGCTTAACTTTCGTTACTGTTTAGCACAGGAATCCATACAATTAATGATCTCTAGTTAAAGTCTCACCTATGTTGACTTCCTCTCTCTAATCCTCCTTTAGATTAGTGACTTTGTTTGCCTGAGTTGTATTTGCTTGGAAACATTCTTTATCTGAGGTTTGCCACCCGAGATTGGAACATTCCTGCAATTACAACTCTACACATGGCTGGTTCAGGAATTCTGGGAGTTGTGGACTTCAACTCCCAGAATTCCTGAGGCAGCCATGTCGGCCATGGCCCCTTTATGACTTATGGACTTCCGTAAGTGTTAAAGGGGCCATAGCCGGCATGCCTGCCTCAGGAATTCTGGGAGATGAAGTCCAGAAGTCATGAAGGGGCCCTTGTTCCCTACACGTATTCTAAAACATGGCTTTCCCTCTTCCACAGCCACCTATAACGCCCACACCAAAGTGGCTGTGAAGACCATGAAGCCAGGCAGCATGACGGTGAAGGCCTTCCTGGAAGAGGCCAACATCATGAAGACCCTGCAGCATGACAAGCTGGTCAGACTCCACGCGGTGGTAACCAAGGAAGAACCCATTTTCATCATCACCGAATTCATGGAGAAAGGTGAGAGCCAGCATTCCTCATCATGACCTAACTTTGAATGGTCACTATATGAATGGTTGTAACTTGAGGACTACTTGTAGAATAGAATTAGAATTAGAATTGAAAGGGAAGGGAAGGGAGCAGAATAGAATAGAATAGAATAGAATAGAATAGAATAGAATAGAATAGAATAATAGATTTCCTGAAGATGGCATTTAATTTCACTGTAGTGCAATGACAATAAAGTAAACTAAAGAATATAGAATAGAATAGCATAACAGAATAGAAGAACAGAACAGAATATAGAATAGAATAGGATAGGATAGGATAGGATAGGATAGGATAGAATAGAATAGAATAGAATATAGAATAATAGATTTCCTGAAGATGGCATTTAATTTCATTGTAGTGCAATGACAATAAAGTAAACTAAAGAATATAGATTAAAATAGAATAGAACAGCATAATAGAATAGAATAACAGAACAGAATATAGAATAGAATAGAATAGAATAGAATAGAATAGAATAGAATATAGAATAACAGAATAGATTTCCTAAAGATGGCATTTAATTTCGTTGTACGAGGTGCAATGACAATAAAGTAAACTAAAATAAATATAGAACAGAATACAATAGAATAGAATAGCATAATCGAATAGAATAACACAATAGAATAGAATAACAGAACAGAATATAGAATAGAACAGATATTTTTTAATGGCCAGGTGTGACTGGCCACACAAGGAATTTGTCTCCAGTGCGGAAGCTCTCACCGTACATAAAAGATATAAGTGATAAATCATGATCATCATAAACACATTCATCATGAATCAACACTTAGTGATAGCCATAGATTACTCAATAAGCAATCAATATAAATATATAAATATAAATATAAATCATACGAAGATACTAAATAAAACAGTATAAAGTTATAGTCATAAGAAGATAAGAAGATAGGTAGTAGGAAAGATGAGAAGAAGAATAGTAATACAGCCTTAGTAAATAGTTCAACAGCATTGTGGGAATTAGTTGTTTAGCAGCTTTCCTTGTGGAAAGCAGGGAAAAAGAGACAGACACTTCCACTATTTCCAAGTTGGACACTGTTAGGAATGTAAGTCACCTAACAGGTATTTGGGTTAGAAATATATAAACCAGGATAAACATTTTAAAACTGTATCTTTAAGAAAATGCAAAACTGTAATTAGGTGTGGTTTCTCAAACGGCCATAAGATGGAACCAGAAACCTGGTTGGTCTTAGTCTTTGTCTCAGAAGAGCGTGTGAGTGGGTTTCTGTTTCCTTCTGTTGGAGAGTATTGCCGTTCCTCCATTTTTCCTAATTGACTGATATTCCTGGATTTGAAGTAAGTCTGTTACTGAACTGTTTTTGACACTGGACTTTATTACTGGATTACCCCTGGATTGAAAAACTGACTGATTTACCTGTGAATGACTTTGGATTGCTTGTCTGGACTTTGCTTAACGTTTCTGGAAGTAAAAACCTACATTTACTGTACAGTGTATCTGTGTGCTGTATGTGTATTATTCCAACGCTACTCTCAAATACATCTCCCTGTACGCGCTCATTCTCCTAATGGGGAATTACCTCAACAGACACTCATTCCTGGGAACCTTTTCTGACAGCCCCAGTAAGCTTAGACTCCTCGAAAAGAGAAATTTTTTTGCGGGGTGAAGGGGGTCCCAGAAATGTTCTCCTTGCCTTAACAGGATCTCCTCTTTCTCCCCAGGCAGTTTGCTGGATTTCTTAAAAAGTGAAGAAGGCAAGGAACAGCCCTTCCCCAAGCTGATCGACTTCTCTGCCCAGGTGAGTGTTCGGAATAACAGAATAATATTCAACGGGCGCCTGAAAGTCATCTAGTCCACCCCCCTGCTGAAGCAGGAGACCCTGTGCCATTCAACGCAGGCACACCCCCACCAACACCGATCATCAAGGCTCACTGCAGTATTTATTTATTTAATCGGAGCATACCGAAGGAATTTCCTTCCAGAAAATTAGGGGGGTGGGGGAAACGGACTCCTAAAGTCAAAAAAAAAGAATCATATTGATATATTTTAGCCAAGGAGGAGAAAAATTATACAATCACACATATGCATAGGTAATAGAGGATGTAAGCGTAGATGACTGTGGAGGATGCTTTGCCACACGTCCACCATATATGACAGGATGTGCCCGTTTCTTTCATTACATTTCCAACATGTTTTTTAAACACTTTAGCTAACCTGACTGGTTATCTATAAAACATTTTATACCCATTTTCTTCATACTGAATTTTGATCACATCACCAACGGGGAGAATGCAACGGCCACCTGTGGCTTTTTTTTTCAGTGTCGTTGCAACTTCAGTCACTAAATGAATCCTCCTAAGTCAAGGACTGCCTGCAAAGGACTATTGTAAAATCAGTCCTAATGAAGGTGGGTTTTTGGGTGTTCCTTCCCCCGCCCCCTTTAATGGAGGTGTCTCTCGTGGTTGCAGGTGTCCGAAGGCATGGCTTTCATCGAGAAACGGAACTACATCCATCGTGACCTCAGAGCTGCGAACATTTTGGTGTCAGCCCTCCTGGTGTGCAAGATTGCGGACTTTGGCCTGGCCCGAGTGATAGACGACAATGAATACACTGCACGGGAAGGTACAAAGCCAACACAACCCTGGCATGCCTATTTTTATGGAGAATGTGGATTAATTACACTTTAACACCAATTTATGCCTTAGTAAGGCCACGCTGAGAGTACCATATCCAGTTTTGGTCACCGCACTAGAAAAAAGATGTTGAGGCTCTAGAAAAAGTGCAGAGAAGAGCAACCAGGATGATGAGGGGATTGGAGGCTAAAACATATGAAGAACGATTGCAGGACCTGGGCCTGGCTAGTCTAGGGAAGAGAAGGACCAGGGGAGACAGGAGAGCATCTTCCAGTATTTGAGGGGCTGCCCCAGAGAGGAGGAAGGGGTCAAGCTATTTTCCAAGGCCCCTGAATGCCAGACAAGGAATAATGGATGGAAACTGAACAAGGAGAGATTCAACCTGGAAATAAGGAGAAACTTTCTGACAGGGAGAACAATCAATCAGTGGAACAGAAGTTGCCTTCAGAAATTGTGGGAACTTCATCACTAGAAGCTTTCAAGAAGAGACTGGACTGCCATCTGTCAGAAATGGTGTAGGGTCTCCCGCTTGGGCGGGGGGTTGGACTAGATGACCTACAAGGTCCCTTCCAACTCTGTTAATCTGAATCTATCTAAGATGATCAAAGAAGGTTTGGAGACTAAAACATATGTTGGATGGTTGCAGGAACTGGGCCTGGTTAGTCTAGTGAAGAGAAGGACTAGGGGAGACATGATAGTGGTCTTCCAATATTTGAGGGGCTGCCACAGAGAGGAGGAGGAAGGGGTCAAGCTATTTTCCAAGGCCCCTGAAGGCCAGACAAAGAATAATGGATGGAAACTGAACAAGGAGAGATTCAACCTGGAAATAAGGAGAAACTTTCTGACAGAACAATCAACCGATAGAACAGAAGTTTCCTTCAGAAGTTGTGGAAGCTTCATCCCTGGAGGCTTTCAAGAAGAGACTGGACTCCCACCTGTCAGAAATGATGTAGGGTCTCCTGCTTGGGTGGGGGAGAGTTGGACTAGATGACCACCAAGCTCCCTTCCAACTCTGTTAATCTAATCTAATCAACCCTCCCCAATCAGAGAGGCGGGAGATGGTCTTGGGGCCTCTGGAGGGTGGGACTGAGTGTCCAGCATTTGGGTCTGTGGGAGGTGGGATATGCAGGAGGTGGTAAAAAAAAAACCAAGATGGCAGCCACCAGATGCTATCAAAGTTTTGTCCTTCACCCTGCCTGGAGGATTTTAAGAAGAGACTGGACAGCCATTTGTCTAGCAGGGGGTTGGACTAGAAGACCTCCAAGGTGCCTTCCAGCTCTGTTCTTTGGATATTCTGCCCAGCTAAATATGGAGAAAGTGAAGATTTTTACAAGTAAAGGAAAATCACTTTTTCATGCAGGCATTTTATTTTTTAAGATTTGATGATTCATCTTCCTTTCTCCATCCCTCACCCCCTCAATGGGTCGAGGAGAAAAATGCCACGCAGGATCAGGAGAATCAGGGAACATATCCGGCACATCTCCCTCTCCCTATTTTTCCCCACTACAACCCTGTGAAGTGGCCTGGTCTGAGAAAAAGTGGCCCAAAGTCACCCAGCTGGCTTTCTATCTAACGCACAACTAGAACTTACTGACTCTTGGTGATTGGGCCAAAGACACCCAGCTGTATTTCGTGCTTAAAACAGGATTAGAACTCACCGTCTCTTGGTGATTGGCCGAAAGTCACCCAGCCAGACTTCATGCCTAAGGTGGGACTAGAACTCCCAGTCTCCTGGTGATTCGCCCTATGTCACCCAGTCAGCTTTTGTGCCTAAGACAGGACTAGAACTCTCTGTCTCCATCTTTGCCAGCTTCCGTTTTCAGGCTAAATCTAACTATGTTGGTTTGGACTTTTTTGGCAGGCGCCAAGTTCCCCATCAAGTGGACCGCTCCCGAAGCGATCAATTATGGGTCCTTCACCATAAAGTCCGATGTGTGGTCCTTTGGGATCTTGCTGATGGAGATCATCACCTATGGGCAGACTCCGTATCCAGGTGTGTAGCCGGAAAGGTTGTTCCCCACTACCCCACCCCGGTGTAGGAAACGCTTAAGATGGCTTCTCTGCTTTTGTTTAACCCAGCATTTAATACTCCAATCGCCCCCTTTATGGATTACATATTCACTTGTAGGCAGCCCCTTTGCAGTTAGCCCTCGAACTTACAACCATGTTTCATAACGTACGTACGTTAAGTGAGTCACAACGTGCCCATTTTTAAAAAAAACTTCTTTTGTGGCAGGTCGCTAAGAGAATGTAGTGATCACTAAGCTAACACCATGGTCATTAAATGAACCCGTTTTAGCCAATGGGCATATTTTGCCAGCAGCTGGAAATAATTGCCCATTTGGGGCAAGAAACGTTACAAAGGGTTAGTCCTGTGACCACTGTCAGGATTCCAGCAATCGCCCGAATGAAATCATGATTCTCGAGCCAAACTTCAAAAAGCTTTAAAGGATTCATTAGAGGTGACATACTGGCCCTGACCTGCATGAAGCTGACTTGCTGCAAAGGACAGCAAGAAGCAAGAAGACTCAAAAAATTATATCCTTGATTATAACAATGCACATTTTGTCCCTTGGAGAGGAAGCAGGTGGCAAAACACACCTTGCAACACAATGTACAAAGGCTGGCTTTTGAGGGGTAATGCCGCAACACACATTTCCCCATTTTTCTAAGTTGGTTTAGGCACGCACACATTGCGATCCTCGTGTGCAAGGCGGGAAGCCCCTCCCAAAATTGTGATCAATGTTTAGGGTTTGAACGGGGGAAAAAAAAGGCGATTTGTGGGAGGATCTTTTCGCACACCAAGTGGACACAGCACCATAGCATGTCAAAGGACACACATTATTGCAACACGCAACATATCCACAACAACACGCTAATGCTGTGGGCCAATACTTCCGGCATTTGCAAGGTGATGGTTGCCATGTAAATATGGCTATAATACTTTAATAATGCTTGCTCTTCTCATTCTCATTTCAAAACGAGGTCTCGGACTCTCTAAAGCAAGACTCTTCAATCTTGGCAAGTTTAAGACTTGTGGACTTCAACTCCAAGAATCTCTGAGCTACCATGACTGGAGGAGTTGTCAAGTTTGAAGAGCCCTGATCTATCTATCTCCATCTCTGTCTGTCTGTCTGTCAATCATCTATCTATCTATCTATCTATCTATCTATCTATCTATCTATCTATCTATCTATCATCTATCTATCTACCTATCTATCTATCTATCTATCTATCTATCTATCTATCTATCTATCTATACCTATCTATCTATCATGTATCTATCTATCAATCAATGATCTATCATCTATCTATCTATCATCTATCATGTATCTATCTATCAATCAATCATCTATCTATCTATCTATCTATCTATCTATCTATCTATCTATCTATCATGTATCTATCTATCTATCTATCTATCTATCTATCTATCTATCTATCTATCTATCTATCTATC
>NW_020769564.1:98281-113479 GCF_900518735.1 Pseudonaja textilis
TTGGGTAGATGGGTAGGTAGGTGGATGGATAGATAAGTAGGTGGGTAGGTAGATGGGTAGATAGATAGATAGGCAGGCAGGCAGGCAGGCAGGCAGGCAGAGACAGACAGACAGACAGACGGATGGATGTAGAGCAATAGTGTTTTTACAGCCCTCTTTGTGGTTTAGAGAGTCAGCCTGTTGCCCCCTACAATCTGGGTCCTCATTTTACCCACCTCAGAAGGATGGAAGGCTTGAGCCAGTCAGGATTGAACTGCTGGCAGTGAGCACTGAGTTAGCCTGCAACAGAGCATTTTAGCAACTGTGTCACCACGGGGAGGGAGGGAGGCTGGGAGGAAGGAAGGAAGAAAGGAATAGGAATAACACTTAGACTTATACACTGCTTCACAGTGCTTTACGGCTCTCTCTGAGCGGTTTACAGCTTCTGGCCCCCAATAATCTGGGTCCTCATTTTACCCACCTCGGAAGGATGGAAGGCTGAGTCAACCCTGAGTCAGCCAAGGAAGGTTGAGAGTTCAATCCCAGGCAGCGACAGATTTTTCTCTATCAGGGCGCAAAGAGAAAATATTTGCGGCGAACTTTGCCTAGGCATCAGGAAAGGCATCCGGCCAGTAAATGCTCAGCTCCATTCAGTTGCTCCGACTCCACCCTCCCCCAAAAAAGGGATTTATAGGTAGTCTTCGACCTACAACAGTTCATTTAATGACTATTACAACGGCACTGAAAAATGTGACTTTTGGACCGTTTTTCACACTTACATCCTTTGTAGCATTCCCATTAATCCTGTGTTCAAAATTCAGACGCCTGACAGCTGACTCGCATTTATGACAGTTGCAGCGATCTCCCGGATTAGGCGATCCACTTTTGCGACCTTCTGAAAAGCAAAGTCTGAGTCTGGGGGCGCCAGATTCACTTAACAACCGGGTAACTAACTGATCACCTGCGGGGATTCGCTTAACGACTCTGTGGCCAGGAAAGCCGTAAAGTGGAGCAAAACTCACTTAACGAACGCCTCACCTGACAACAGAAATTTTGGGCTCCATTGTGGGCGTCCGTCAAGGACTAAAAGAAAACTAAAATTGTCTGTATTAAAAGAAAAATAAATCCAATGTATAAATGCATAGAAACATTTCACATTGCGCTAAATATATTCGCTAAATATATTTGCGTCGATAACTGTTCGTTTTGCCCATAAGCCTTAAAGTCTCTGAATAATTTTCTTCTTCCTCTCCTCAACCCAACCCCCTCCCCCCCCCCTGCTCACAGGTGAGGTCCTGAGAGGGGACCGCATTGTCAACACACCTTTCCAGGTTTCCATGAATGTGGAGAAGAAGTGCGAGGTGTTGTGTGACGTCCCGAACAAGCCCGTTGTGTTGACGAAGGAGAAAAGCCAGCTGGTGGTGGAAAGGATCCAGGAGGAATACTATGTACACCTGTGAGTCTCCTCGACCTCAAGAGAAGCAGGGGGGGGGCTGCCTTGCCTTCAGGGGGGCCGGGGGGGAGGGGAAGTCCTTCGGGGGAGAAGGGAAGGCAGTGGGCCCAGGGGTGGGCTGCGCGGTGGTTAGAGGGCAGTATTGCAAAGTACTTCTGCAGCCCGCTGCCCACAATTTGGCAGTTCGAATTGCAGCAGGCTCCAGGTTGACTCAGCCTTCAGTCCTTCTGAGGTGGGTAAAATGAGGACCCAGATTGTTGGGGGCAACTGGCTGACTCTATAAATTGCTCAGAAAGGGCTCCTCCTTCCCTCCCTCCCTCGTTCTTTCCTTCCTTCCTTCCTCCCTCCCTCTTTCTTCCTTCCTTTCCTCCCTCCCTCGTTCTTTCCTTCCTTGCTTCCTTCCTATCTCCCTCCCTTTCTCCTTCTTTCCTTCCTTCCTCCCCCCTCCTACTTCCTTCCTCCCTCCCTCTCTCCTTCTTTCCTTCCTTGCTCCCTCCCTCATCCCTCCCTCCTTCTTTCCTTCCTTGCTTCCTTCCTATCTCCCTCCCTCCTTCCTTCCTTCCCTCCCTCCCTCCTTCCTTCCTTCCTTCCTTCCTTCCTTCCTTCCTTCCTTCCTTCCTTCCTTCCTTCCTTCTAAAGGTCAACTCAGCCTTCCATCCTTCCGAGGTGGGTAAAATGAGGAGCCAGCTTGTTCAGGGCAAGAGGCTGACTCTCTAAACCGCTTAGAAAGGGCTATAAAAGCCCTGCGAAGCGGTATATACGTCTAAGGGCTGATGCTATTGCTAAGTGGTAGCTAATTTTATGGCCGGTTCAGTGAACCAGCAAGCCCCTCCCCTCCCAGGAGTCCCCGAGCGGCCCTTTTGGATCCTAGGTAAGTGCAGGGCCTACGCAGAGCTCAGGGAAAGGTGAAAAACCAGCCTCCTGGAGGCTCTGGAAGGCCGGAAACAGGCCCATTTCCGGCCTCCAGAGAGCCTCCGGAGCCCGGGAAGTCCATTTTTGCCCTCCCGGAGTCTGGAAGACCCCCTGGGCCGCCGGGGGGGGAAACCCCCCCCCCCCCCCCAGCTGCGGTGCAGGAGGCCAACTAGGTCACGCCCACCATGGCCACGCTCACCACAGCAACCAGGCAGAGGACCGGTTGCTAAATTTTTTGAAGCCTACCCTGGAGTGGGTCTGACTCCCGACCACGGATTTGTCCCCCGCAGGATTGCTGACAACTTGCCGGTGGCGACGAGGCTGGAGTTCTACTCGAACCGTGAGGAGGAGGAGAAGAACAAGGAACGGGACCTTCAGTTCGAACACGGCTACCGACTTGGGTTCATGGAGAAGAACAGGGTAGGGGGACCAGGGTTCTTTGCCTGGGGTGGGAGTCATTTACGGACATCTGATGGGGGCTTTTTTCGCTCTGTCCCTTGATTCGCAGTAGTCCTTGACTTCCGGGACCAGAATTTCTGTTGTTAAGCAAGGAGTTTATTAAGTGAACTGTGGCTGGTTTTTTTGCGGCTGTTTTGCCCTGGTTCTTAAGTGAATCACTGCCGTTGTTAAGTGGATCTGGCTTCCCCCCCCCCATCGAATTTGCTTGTCAGAAGCCGGCTGGGAAGGTCGCAAAGGTCCTGAAACCGTAGTAAGGACGCGCCAGTGTCCCAAGGGCCTGAATTTTAGATCACGCGACCAGGGGGATGTCGTGACAGCCATAAATGCGAGGACCAGTCCTAAGTCACTTTTGTTTCAGTTCCGTTGCAACTTTGAACGGTCGCTGAATGAATTGTTGTAAGTCGAGGATTCCCTGTATTAGTGGGTTGCTCAGAAGGACCCCCAGTTTTTAGCTCAATGTTTGCCAGTGTTGAAGATGGTTGGACTTCATCTGCTAGAATTCCCCAGCCAACCAACTGTGGCTTACAACCACAATCGAGTCCAAAATTGAGGTGGCTAAGTGGAGAAATTTGTCACGTGAGTTGTGTCCAGTTTTTACGACTTCCCTCGCCATGTTTGTTACATGAATCATTGCGGTTGTTAAATTAGTCACGCAGTCATTAGGTGAACCTGGTTTCCCCATGGAATTTGCTTGTCGGGAGGTCACAAATGTGGTTTGTCAAGTGGCCAGATATAAATCACGTGTCCATGGGGATGCTGCCAGCGGTCGTAAGACTGAAAAAAAGTCCCGAGTCACTTTTTGAAGTTTTACGTTTCTGGATGTTACCCTAAAAGAGGACCTGACCTGGGGGGGCACACATTGCAGGCCTGGTCAAAAGGGGCCAGCAGAGATTATACTACCTGAGACTTCTCAGGAAACAACAACTGGATGGAAAACTGCTGGTGACCTTCTACCGCTGCACCAGAGAGAGTATCTTTACTTCCTGCACACCTGTGTAGGGTTTGCCAATTGCACAGGGGCAGATAGGAAAGCACTCCAGAGGGTTAACATCATTGCCCAGAGGATCATGGGTTGCCCTCTCCCCTCTTTGGAAGAGCTTCATAGCTCCCGCTGCCTTAAGAAAGTTCAAAACATTCTCAAAGATCCATCTCATCCTGGGAACCTTTTTTTTTGAACTATGACCATCTGGCAGACGGTACAGGATAATAAAAACAAGGACAAATAGGCTGAAAAACAGCTTCTATCCCAGGGCAGGAGCTCTTTTGAATTCTGCTGTATAGTGCAGTGTTGGTGTTATGTCGGGGGTTTCTGTTCAAAGTGTGGAGTGTGAAGGATGTGTGTTTGTGTTTATTTTCATGGTCATGATGTACGCTGAAGATGGTGTTTGATTTCGTTGTACGAAGTGCAGCGACAATAAAGTAAACTAAAACTAAAAAAATTTTCCAGTGCCGTTGTAACTTTGAACAGTCTCTAAGTGGATGTGTCATCCCTGGAGCCATTTTCCCCTGGCACCGTCAGGGCTGCCGCAGCGGGAGATGGGTTGAGCTGTGGTGAACGGGAGGGGGGAGGTAGAGACAGCTGGGGGATTGTAGCCCAAATAAAATTCTTTCCTCTGAGAACCAAGGACGTTCCCACCAGGTGCGAGGAGGTGGGATCTGAGACCAGCTGACCCTTGGACGGTGATCTGATGGGACCACGTGATGGATTCCGTGGGCTTTTAACTGGGGGGGGAAGGGGGAACCCGAGGGGGGTTTCCCCAGGGGCGTGATTCACCCGGTTCGGACTGGTTCAGGTGAACCGGGTGTTAAATTTACATCTGGTTCACCGAACTCGTCGTTGAACCAACCATCTGCCCTGCCCCTCCCCTCCCCGGGGTCTCCACATGGCCCGTTTCGGATGTAGATAAATGCAGAGTCTGTGCGGAGACTCTGGGATGGGGATAAAAAACGGGCCAAACAGGAAGTTCTGAAACTCCAGAAACGGGTTCTGTTTCCAGCTTCCGGAGCCCGGGGCAGGCTGTTTTTCACCCTCCCAGACTCCCGAGGGAAGCCTCAGGACTCTGAGGAAGGGGGAAAAAAAAACCCAGCCCTCCCAGAAGTTCCAGTAGGCCCTGCCCACCCAGCAACCAGGAAGAGAACCGGTTGCTGGGACGTTTGAATCCCACCCAGCTGGGTTTCCCGCAGGCGCGCCGATACGACAGGCCTAATAAACCTAATAAACTTTTAAGGAGTATGCCTGCCTTGGAGTTTTGATTCCGTCGGGCGTGTCGCTCGGAACCCTGACCGAAGGCGCTACCTGTGTTTGCTTTTAAGCTGTTAAAAATGAGGAATTTGCTCAAACCACAGTTAAAAAAAAAAAAAACCCAAGAACTCCCAAGGAGTTTACAGCAACCCTCAGGCTTTGCTGCTCCAGAAGGAGGTGTCTTCTCCGGTGGCACAATGGCTTTTTGTGTTACTTTTTACTGCGTGCCAGAGATCAGTGTGAGTCAATTGGAAAGTTGGGTAATTCTCCCCTTGGAGGACGTGGCAGAATGAGGAAATAGTGGACTTTTCGTTCAACAGGGTGGAAAACGAAAAGGCGAGACACGCGGATCTCTTTCCTTAAAAAAAAGTCCCTTCTCAAATTCCCTCCCGTTGCAGTGACTAGAAGGAGATTACAGGCGGTCCTCAAGTTATGACCCACAATTGAGTTCCACTTTTCTGTTGCTAAGCAAGGCAGTCGTTAAGTGGGTTTGGCCCCCTTTGGTGACCTTTTCTTGCCACCGTTTTTAAGTGAATCACTGCAGCGGTTAAGTTACGTGGTGGTTATGTGAATCTTCCCCATGGATTTTGCGTCTTGGAAGGTCGCCAAAGGGAAACACGTGACCCCAGGACACAGCCATCGTCGCAAGTACAAGTCAGTTGCCTGGCCCCTGAATCATGGGCCCATGGCCTGCTGCAGCAGTCGTAAGTGTGGAAAAAGGTCCTAAATCAGTTTTTCAGGGCCATTGTAACTTTGAATAGTCACTAAACAAACAGACTGTTGTTAAGTGGAGGACTCCCTGTACTGGAGAGCCCAGTCAGTTATGACGGAGTGTGAGTCATCCTGGGCCTTTTTTTAAAAAGAAACATAGAAAACGGACCGTAGAGAAAGACCTAGAGAGCCATCGAGTCTGTGTCCCTTTGGGTTTTCTTTTCTTTGTAACTTCTTTGTTCTTTCGTAGTTATTAGTTTTGTATTTTATTATTTATTTATTTAATCCAGCTTAAAATGATTTGATTAAATGAAATGAAACGATATGAAGAACGGTTGCAGGAACTGGGCCTGGCTAGTCTGATGAAGAGAAGGACCAGGGGAGACAGGAGAGCATCTTCCAATATTTGAGGGGCTGCCCCAGAGAGGAGGAGGAGGGGGTCAAGCTATGTATTCTTTCTATCTATCTATCTATCTATCTATCTATCTATCTATCTATCTATCTATCTATCTATCTCTGTCCTACCTATCTATCTACCTCTATCTCTGTCTAGCTCTATCTATATCTATTTATCCATCTACCTACCTACCTACCTACCTACCTACCTTACCTATCTCTCTCTATCTATCTATCTATCTATCTATCTATCTATCTATCTATCTACCTCTATCTCTGTCTAGCTCTATCTATATCTATCTATCCATCTATCTACCTACCTACCAACCCACCTACCTACCTACCTTACCTATCTCTCTCTCTCTTTCTATCATCTATCTATCTATCTATCTATCTATCTATCTATCTATCTATCTATCTATCTATCATCTATCTATCTATCTATCTATCTACCTACCTACCTACCTACCTACATCTGTCTATCTCTCTCTCTCTCTCTCTCTAATCTATCTACCCACCTATCTATCTATCTATCTATCTATCTATCTATCTATCTATCTATCTATCTATCTATCTATCTATGAATCTCTGAAGAACAGTTACAAGAACTGGGGCATGGCTAGTCTAGTGAAGAGAAGGATCGGGGAGACAGGATAGCAGCCTTCCATTATTGGAAGGAAGGCCAGACAAGGAACAACGGATGGAAACTGAACAAGGAGAGATTCAACCTAGAAATAAGGAGGAATTTCCTGACAGGGAGAACAATTAACCAATGGAATAGAAGTTGTGGGAGCTTCATCCCTGGAGGCTTTCAAGAAGAGATTGGACTGTCATCTGTCAGTAATGGTGTAGGGTCTCCTGCTTGGGCAGAGGGTTGGACTAGATGACCTATAAGGTCCCTTCCAACTCTGATTCTCTGTTATTTTGGGCAAGAGAAATGACCAGAAAGTTTCTTTTTTTGTCTTTGTGTGGACATGTTTGCTTTGACTTCCTTTCCTCATTTCTGCCTGCCTTGTGGTAAAAAGCTTGTGGTGGGGCAGAGTCCTGGCCCCGTAGCAGTTTTGTAATGCAAGGAGTTTCTCACTTTGTCAGGTTGTAGAACCTGTTTAGTTTTTTAAAAAGAATCTGGGAGCCCCTCTGATCAAGGGTGAAGGAAAGTGAGCTGCTTTTGTGTGAACTTTTTAAGTTAAATTAAAACCTGAATCTCTCATAGAAGTCTTATCACATTGGTCGCCAACCAGTGGGCCTGGGACCTCTGGTGGTGAGGAAATTTTGGTGGTCCACAGAGAAATGTCCCCGTCCCCCCCAAGCAGTTAATCCAGGCTGTGCAGAAACACAAGGCTGTGCCGCCCATATGGCCCACAGGAATACAAGGCTTGCGTCGCTTGCATTGCGCACAAACACGAGGTAGTGAGGGGACGGTGGAAGCAGACTTTCCCCACGCGCCTGGCCTGGCCACCGGGCTGCTTCTTTCTGCTTCTTTTTTCTTCTGCTTTTGGCTGCACGTAAGGAAAGCAGGAAAAAGTCTTTCTTTCTCCCCCCACAAACTCTGCCAGAAAGGAGTCTTGGGGACCCTGCAAGGCCTCCTGCTCCGTGTGACAAGTCTCACAAAGACTCATTTCTCATTTCTCCTCATTTCTGGCGGAGTTTGGGGGAGAGAAAGAGAGACTTCTGCTGCTTTTGCTGTTTTCCTTGCATGAAGACAAAAGTCTCTCTCTCTCTCTCTCTCTTCCTTCTCTCTGAGAACAGAGCTGGAGACAGTATCCTCCAATCCCAAATAAAGAATGATCGATTGGTAGGAAAACGGGGTGGGGAATTTTCCTGCAGACTCTTGGGGGGATTTTCCCAGGGCCTCTGGTCTGCGGGATTTAAAATGATGGGTTTGGTGGTCCCTGAGGTCCAAATGGTTTGGAACCCCTGGTCTATCAGGTGTCCATGGCACTCTGGGATGCGATTTGAGAAACTGTCTCGAAAGGGTCCTGTCCAGTAACTACATGGAGGGGAAAACTGCCCCAAAGCCTACTCCAAATGACTTTCTTCTGGTGTTTATGACCATTTGCCATAGCCAACTTGCCGTGGGACGAGAGTGAGACTAATACTGTTTCCCCGGAAATAAGACCTATCCCAAAAATAAGCCCTGGCATGTTTTCTTTACGTGTACGCCTAATATAAGCACTACCTCAAAAATAAGCCCTACTTAAGAGTCTGTGCAGCCAGCCGGACGTCCATTTTGTCTGGTTGCTCGTGGTGCTGCAGCCACGAGGTGAGGCGGGATGGTGGAGGAGCTACCTCACGCACCTCACACTGGATTACCTCAGGTCCCTCTCAGCCAGGCCGTCCATGTCCCGATATCTGCCTCACGGCGGCAGCACCAGCAACCCTGTGCAGACGGAGCCCTTTACGGCTGCTGGCCCGCGTTTTCTGCTCGCTCGTGGCTGCAGCAGAGCAGGAGCCTGAGCAATGTGTAGGTGCCGTGGCCGTGAATCAGGGTAGGTGTTGCGGTGTGGGTGGCCTGGCTGCGGAAGCCCTGAGGTAAACCGGTGCAGGGCGCATGGGTCAGCTCCACCCGCCCCGCCTCATGTTGCCCAGGCAACCTGCCACTCCGCAAGCAAGCAGAAGACGTGGGCCTCCTGTACATGAAAGACATCCCCCCAAAATAAGCCCTAGTACCTATTTCTGTGCCCAAAAGAAAATAAGGCCCGGTCTTATTTTCGGGGAAACATGGCTATCAAAGAAATGGTGGAATAAAATCATTAAGGAAAGGATGCAAAGGGAGGGATATAATGAAACGGGAATAACAAACATTCAAAACATATTTTTAAATTATTTTAAATACTGAAAAATGGTTGAATTGCCCTGCAACGGGATGTTATCCCGCGGTGAATTGGCTGCGCTGAGTTGGCCTCGGCGAGTTGGTAGGGCCGAGTTGCCCCATTCTGACACATTTTTGGCCTGGCATCTTGGGGTGAAGTCCCAAAGTAGGAAATTACATAAATAATAGTGGGAAAACTGGATTTGTTTGCACAGAACGTGCCAAGGGGAGAGCAACGTTCGGAACTGGTTCTCGGACCAGCTGTGAGCCGAGCACAGAGGCAGAAAACGTGGTTATTTTTCAGGATGCTTATCTGCCATAAGGGAACAATGGGGGTCCGTCATCCAAAATAAATTCAAAATTCCCCATACTATAAAATGCAGAAAGTCTTCAAACAAAGCAGAACGACCTGTGTGTGTGTGTGTGTGTCAAATAAAATAAGTCTTGAGAACAAACAGCAAACCAAGTTGGTCTCTTATTATCTATTTCAAATAATGCCACGGAATTGGTCAATTGTCCCGCCGTGAGTTGTCCCCTTCCGCTATTCTGGGCTCCTCTCACGCGTATCTCCGTGTCGTCTGTTCCAGTTCTTCCTGCACAACCACCTTTCCTTCATCCTGTACTACCACCAAGAGGAGGTGGAGGTGAACCAGGAGCCCACCTACCGGGTGGTTCGCTTCGAGGTCATCCCGCAAAGCATTGCGCTGGCAGGTAAGAGGGCCGGCGGCTGTTCTCACTGGGGGCTGAGCTGCTCAGGGGCTGCCCCAATCCCGAGGTGGTCCTCGGCTTACGAGCACAGCTGAGCCTGAAATTTCAGTTGCTAAGCGAAGCAGGTGTTAAGCGAGCTTTGCCTCACCTTACGACCTTTCCTGCCAGGTGTCTGGCTTCCAAAGTAATAACTCCGTAGAAAGCAAAGCTCCAAGGCAGACGAGTTCCCCAAAAGAACAGTTTTATTGGGGGGTCCTCATATTGGCACAAGCGGGTGAAAACCGGCTCTGAAATTTCCCGCGATTTTCACCTGATTAAACGGTTGACAATTCCCCCCTTTCCCCAAACAAGCAGTCACATTGTCCAATCGAGATGCTAGCTGGTTGCCTGGATACGGGGCTCCTCCTCTCCCCAGCCACCCGTTGGAATGTCCTTGGTTCCCACAGGAAACAATTCTGCTTTGGCTACAAACCCCCATCCAACTATGTCCCCCCTTCCCTATCCCTTCTTCACACAATGGCAACCCAGAAGCCTTCAAAATGGCCCCAGCCAGGTTCACTTCAAAGTTGACACCAGCGTTGTTAAGTGAAACTGGCTTCCCCACTGACTGCTGGTTAGAAGGTCGTAAAAGGGGATCGCCTGACCCCGGGATGCTGCAACGGTCATAAATATGAGTCAGTTGCCAAGCATCTGAATTTTGACCACAGGGATGCTGCAATAGTCCTAAGTGTGAAAAATGGTCGTAAGTCACTAAACGATCGGTTGTAAATTGAAGACTATCTGAACAATAGGTGCAAGTCCTTTCACTTTGTATTATCTTTCACTATTGTTAGAATCCCTAATAAAAAAATTTTTTTTAAAGGATGCTGAAGAATTAATGGGATTAGGCAAGGATGTTGTTAGGGTGTATATATATATATATATATATATATAGTTTTCTTAAGTTTTCGTGGGTACTTAACTAACCTGTGGAAGGATCAGCTACAACTTTAAAAGTACAACTACAATGATGTGGGAAAATACCCGAATAAAGCTGAATGCCATATACATATATATGTATATGTATATGTGTGTTTTCTTAAGTTTTCACGGGTACTTACATGTATGGCATTCAGCTTTGTTCGGGTATTTTCCCACATCATTGTAGTTGTGCTTTTAAAGTTGTAGCAACATTTCGGCAGAATCTCATCTGCCATCATCAGGCTTCTGTATTGTGTTCATCTGTGAGTCAGGCTTTTACAGCTCAAACACGCCCCAACCAGGCACCCAGATGAAACCTAGCTTCCTAACAAATGATAGCCGTCCATTTACCCGGAGCCAAGCTGCACTAAAGGCCTCCAATACAGGAACACAATGTTGCCAGCCAATCAAGAGACAAAAAGAGCCACAAAACAGACAGAAGATATTAGAAACACCAATCAAGCAGAACACAGCCAACTCCAAGATCAATAAACACAGACCAAGACTCCCAACCAATCAGGATGAAGAAATAACCATTCTGGCACAGCAGTAGGCTAGCCCCAAATTTAAAACAGAAACGGCTGTGAAAGTCTGCCTCACAGACGAACACAATACAGAAGCCGTGATGATGGCAGATGAGATTCTGCCTAAACGTTGCTACAACTTTAAAAGCACAACTATAATGGCGTGGGAAAATACCCGAACAAAGCTGAATAATATATATGTGTGTGTGTGTGTGTATCTTTGGTTATTCGGGTTTTCTCCTGCGTAAAACTGGAAGTATCCTAGCCAGGATACTTCCAATTTTACATGGGAGAAAACCCGAATAACCAAAGATCCACATACAAATACCTGCGAAAACCTCAGAAAACAAATATATATAGTAATTACTCTGAGAAGCACAGAGCCGAAGACACAAGCCTGAAGTTGATGAATGAGTCTTCATCGAAATGTCACCTAGATACTTCCAATTTTACGCGGGAGAAAACCCGAATAACCAAAGATCCACATATGTATGTGTGTATATATTTTTATATATATGTACGTGTGTGTGTCTATATATATACATATACATATACCCGAATAACCAAAGATCCATACATACACACACACACACACACACACACGGTATTCAGCTTTGTTCGGGTATTTTCCCACGTCATTTACCCATGGAAATCTACGAATATATATAGAATAGAATATATATATATATATATATTCGTAGATTTTCACGGGTACAGGTATGCAGGTCTTGGTGTGTTCGGGACTTTTCTTGTGTAAGATTAAAAAATGAATGAAACGTAGAGAATTGTTTGTGTTTTGTTGGGAGGGCAGGGTGTGACATGCTAGCACAGGGGTGTCAAACTTGATTTCACTGAGGTCCGCATCAGGGTTGTGTTCGACCTCGGAGGACTGGGGGGGGGGCTGGCATGGCCATGGTGGGCATAGCACAAGACTTGTGTCGGGGATACCTGTGGTGGCCATGCGCTAAGGCCCTTCCTCCTTCTTTCTTCTTCCTTCCCCTTTTTCCTTCTTTCCCTTTCTCCTTTCCTGCCCCTCCTTGCCTGCTCAAATGCAAAAGGGGAAACATTTTCCTTCTGTTTTTAGTTTGTTTTGCTAGCCCTCTGCCAGCGAAAACAAATCTCATGCCCCCGCTTTTTGGGCTGGATGACCTTGTGCAGTCCTCTGCCAGTGAAAACTCCCTACGGGGCAGATCTAAGCACCCCACAGGCGGGATATGGCCCCCGGCCCTTGAGTTTGACCACCACCCCCGTACTAGCAGAATCAAGTCAGGCATTTGCCAAATTTTGGAAGCCCTGAGCCCAAATCCCTGGCCCATAGCAACCATCAAGGACCGGAGGAGGCAGAGTTGCCTGTCGGGCGAGATGCTTTGAGGAAGTCTCGGGTCACCTGGATAGGGTATCCTTTGGCCAAAGAGAGATCATCGGTCCTGACCCTCTTTTTTGGTCTGCAGACATGAAGGTGGATGAGAAGGGAGTTTGTGTCCTGCCCGAAGCTGCCAGCGCCTCCGCTCAAGAAATCGACCCCACTAAGCCCAATGAGTTATTTTTTACTTATTCTGTGCACTGGGAGGTGAGTACTGGTGCTGGGGGGGGGGGGGGGGGGGGGGGACATCGGGAAGAGATTTTTCATCCTGCCTTGATTACTTTAGAATTAATTCCAGGCAGCAAACAAACCTAATACTCCTCCTTCCTCCTCTTTTCCTCACGGCAATAACCCTGGGAGGTCAGTTGGGCTGAGAGAGAGTGTGATTGGCCCAAAGTCACCCAGCTGGTTTTCATGCCTAAGGCGGGACTAGAACTCACCGTCTCCTGGTCATTGGCCCAAAGTCACTCAGTTGGGTCTCATGCCTAAGGTAGGAGTAGAACTCAGAGTCTCCTGGTCATTGGCCCAAAGTCATCCAGCTGGCTTTCGTCCTAAAATGAGACTAGAACTCACAGTCTCCTGGTGATTCATTGGCCCAGTCACCCAGCCAGCTTTCATACCTAAGGTCGGACTAGAACTCACCGTCTCCTGGTGATTTGGCCAAAGTCACCCAGCCAGCTTTCGTGCTTACGGTGGGCTTAGATCTCTTGATTTCCAGGCCGGTACCTTAACCACTACACCAAACTGTCTCCTTTAAATATTTTCTCCAAGGCTGGTCTCTAAAAATCCCCCTCCCTGCCCCCAAGCTGACGTTCTATTCTAATTTTTGCCCTGGGTAACACCGTTGTTCAAAGGAAGGTGTGGTTAGCGCTCCTGGGGGCCACCAGAGAGGATGTGGTCAGTTTTCCTGGACAACTAAGCTGAGAGGGGCTACTCCCAGCCCTTGGGGGTAACAGATTTTATAAATTGAGAATATAGTTCCATTCCTTCTGTGCCGGCAAAGACCCCTCCTGTAATTCCTTGGGGGCAAAAGGAGGAATTTCAGCGCCATCGGCCACTGCTATAACCGTTGGTTTTAGAGCAGAGAAATTAATAGAAACAAGACTCCACTTAACATTCATCTTCTTCCGTCTTATTTATTGATCAAATCTTAAAACCATCCGTCTCCTTCCCGGAGCGACTTTGGATGAATTCTAGAACATAAAACAGCATATATAACATTCAAAATGAGGCAAGGGCGATTAAAATTCAATGTTAAAAAGTCAAGGGTTGTCTGCGTTTTGTTGTCACTCTTTCGAGGGAGATGGGCAGTTCAGTAGAAGCATTAGTACCCCGCTTTGTAAAGCCTTAGTAAGGCCACACCTGGAACGCTGCGTTCAGTTTTGGTCGCCGCATTACCCAAAAAGATGTTGAGACTTTGGAAAAAGTGTAGAGAAGAACAAATAAGAGGATCAAAGGCCCGGAGACTCAAAACATAGGAAGAACGACAGCAGGATTTCGGTTTGGCTAATCTAGAGAAAAGAAGAACTTTTTTGGGGGGCAGGGGGGGTGGACTCCATTGCAGTCTTCCAGGATTTGAGGGGCTACCCTAGAGAGAAGGGGACCAACCTATTTCTCAAAGCACCCGAAGGCAGGAGAAGAAGCAACGGATGGAAACTCACCAAGGAGTAGAAGCAACCTGGAATTGAGGAGAAACTTCCTAACAGTGAGGACAATTAATCAGTGGAACTGCTTGCCACATGAAGTTCTGGGTGCTCCATCCCTGGAGGTTTTTAAAGGAGAGAACTGCATAGTTTTTTGTCTGGAAGGGTATAGGGTCTCCTGCTTAAGCAGGGGGGTGGACTAGAAGACCTCCGAAGTCCCTTCCAGCTCTATTCTGATTCTGAAATGTGAATAATAAGTAAAACCAACGAACGCACCTTGAACAACCCGTGCAACCCAGGCCCCGGAAGGATGCTGAAAAGAGCTTCCGGGGGTGGGTTGTTCAAGCAACCGGTCCCCGAATCAGGAAAGGGCGCTAGGCCAGCCCGTAGCAGAGCCCCCTCCCCATCCAGCTCTCCCCTCCCTTGTGTTTTGCAGGAGAGCGACGTGAAATGGGCCTCCCGTTGGGACACCTACCTCACCATGAGCGATGTGCAAATACATTGGTTTTCCATCGTCAATTCCGTCGTGGTGGTTTTCTTCCTTTCAGGTGAGTAAGGAAAACCGGGGGCGCTTGAGCTGGGTCGATTCGAATCGGGGTCGGTTTCATCTGGCCAGGGGAATTTGTCTCCGGTACAAAGGAAGCACGCCGTGAACTTGCCGAACAACAGAGAGAATAAATACGGTTGATCGTAAACTAGCAGCGTCGACGAATTTACCGTCGGTCAATTGCGGAAG
Source organism: Pseudonaja textilis (assembly GCF_900518735.1). The sequence continues at coordinate 113,180 of NW_020769564.1, forward strand.
GCGGTTTGCCTCGGGAACAGCTGACATCCCGAGACGAAACAAACCTCTTAACGCCATCAGACGTTCACATCTGCCTATCCCAGGTTCCTGGGAAGGGCTCGATAGGTAGACAGAAAGGCCAAAATCCAATCCAAACATCCGGCTGACTGGGTGACAGCCCATAATAACACCAGTAAAAAGGTGGGGGTAAACAGGGTAATAGGAACCCCGTAGCTAGGCGGTGCAGCTGGAAGATGCCAGCAGAATTTCTGAATCGCCTTTGCTGTTTTAATAACCTATTCTGTCTATTTTTGTATGTTG
>NW_020769564.1:131145-155124 GCF_900518735.1 Pseudonaja textilis
AAGTGCCCCAATTGGGATCGTGGGACCCCTGGGGATGCCGCCGTGGTCGTCACTGCAAGGACGATTTGCAAGTCCGTCCGTCCCCCCTTTTTTTTTTTCAAATAACCTCCGTAACTTCAAACGGTCCCTAAGCGAATGGTTGTAACTCGAGGACTACCCGTAATCTAAGGGGGTTCTGCTCCTCTTTTCAGGATTATCGGTGGTGGTGGAGGACGTTCCTCGTGTCTGGAGGATCTGCCTTCTACGTGCTCATCTACGCAATCTTCTACTTCGTGAATAAGGTACTCTTTGGTTCCGCTTTGTTATGTCTTGTGCCATGTTTTTATATTATGGTGTTGTTGTGTCCTGTTGTTTTATATTACCGTGTTCCCCGAAAATAAGACCCTGTCTTACAACGTCTATTTATTTTTTAATAGATTTTTTATTGTGTTTTCCACCCGTACAAATCATATTCACAGTTCCAACGGCGTTTTGACATCTACAAATATTATTATCTTAGAAGTCCTGATAATACCGTATTTACCGGACTATAGAGCGCATCGGAATATAAGCCGCACCTGCTCAATTTTAAAAGAAAAAAAATATTTTTACATGTTGTGGCTCGGAGGTTTGAGCCTGCTTTGACAGAGGTCGAGGACTTGGTCAATGAGGAAGAGGAGGATTTGGCTCTGAGGTTTGAGCCTGCTCTGTTGGAGGATTTGGAATTGCCTTCCTCCCCAGGACTGTCCTCCTCGGCAGGATCTTCCCCGCTGGTTGTGCCTCAGGTGTCGGCAGATAATCAGGAGAGCGTATCAGAGCCTCTGACTGAGGATCAAGCCGAGGAATGCTGGTTTGATGCAAGGCAGAGACGCAGGCAAAAGCGTGAAATGCAACGTAAAAAGAAAGGACAAATCAGAGACTGAGATGAGAGACTGACACGCCCCACAGGGAATACAAGTGGGCGTGTTAGCTCTGGTTCCTTGTTCGGGACAACGTGTTATTTTATGAGAGAAGCTTCTGCATTTTTTCCTGTGTGTGTGTGGCTTGTCAGCTTGTGATTTTATGCTTCCTTATCGGACTTGGCAGGCAGCTGGCGTGAGACTGCCAGGAATGTTTTCGGATTAAGGAAGTTAACCCTGTAGTTACCGGACTTGCCTGCTTATTTGTGTTTCAGTTGGAAATTTGGACTTCTTACTTTGTTTGTCCAGGTGAGACATAACATTTACATATATTAGCCGCACCAGACTGTAAGCCGCAGATATATACGTTGTGAAATGAGATATTTACACAGAAAGATTTTGTAAAGATTTTGTATTTACATACCTTAATTGTTTCCAAACGGTGCCTGTAACACGGCAGTAAAACGGCTGATCGAACAAAACAGGAAAGCCGTTAATGTTTTTATTCATCCTCCTCCTATGCACTGAAACCACTGAAGTCGACTTCTTCAGTGTCGGAGTTGAGCCTCAGAGCATCTCCGTCACACACTTTTTCAGTCTCTCTGTCGGTGTCGTTCTCAGTGTCACTTTCATCTCGAGGCACAACTACCGATGAAGTTGCGCTGTTCTCTCCACGCAGCAGTCCAGCCTTTCGAAACCCCGTGGTGATCGTGGATTCTTTCGCACTGCTCCACGCGGTTAGGATCCGCTGGCAGACCTCAGAAAAGAACGCGCTTCGCCTGCGGCCAGTTCTTGTGAATGATTTCTCGCCGCTGGTCATCCAAAGCCTCCCACTCACCTCGGAGGGCCGCTTTAAATGCACGATTCACACTGATGTCGGGTGGCTGCAAAAATAGTTGTACCTCCAGGAATCACAGCTGGAATTGAGTTTGTTCTCTTGATGGCTACTTTCACAGAATCTGTTATAGGGGCCGCTCATACTGTCCAAAACGAGCAATGATTTTTTTTCCAGTGAAAAAATCCTCCCGGGCGCTTACTGTAGCTCTCCGTCAGCCATTCAGTCATTAGGTTTTCTATCATCCACCCTTTTTTTGTTAACTCTTAACGACTCTGCCTTTCGGGAGGTTTTTCTTTTGGCATAGTCATCCGCTTAAAAATCACCAAGCTTCTGTCCGGATGCGGTGCAGCTCAAAACCCACGTGAAATGCAGTTCTCTCGTGGCCAGTTGTTTTCACCATAATGGATGACGCTCTTGTCTTGTTAACAGTTCTAGTTAGAGGCAGGTCAAACGTTAAAGGTACTCTCTCTCTATATATATATATATGGCATTCGGTTTTGTTCGGGTGTTTTCCCACGTCATAGTAGTTGTGCTTTTAAAGTTGTAGCAACGTTTCAGCAGAATCTCATCTGCCATCATCAGGCTTCTGATATACAGAAGCCTGATGATGGCAGATGAGATTCTGCCGAAATGTCACTACAACTTTAAAAGCACAACTACTATGACGTGGAAAAACACCCGAACAAAGCCGAATGCCATACATGTAAGTACCCGCGAAAACTTAAGAATGAATATGTATGTATGTATGTATGTATGTATGTATGTATGTATGTATAAAGTTTTTTATTAATTTTAACCACGAACAAAAACACATAAAACATAAAAACATCATCCTCCTTCATAAATTTACAGACAGTATCGGTTGGTTTACCACTTTTTTGTGTGCATCCATTTCGTAGTCTCCATTGTAGTTATATTGCATAATAGCTCATATTATCAATCAACAATTATATAGCCTGATCTCATTACTAAACAATCATTTGACTATAATTTTGCTAATTCATACTTCATCCATATTTATGATGTCGTCTGATCCGATGGAATTCTCGCTTAGTTTTGTTCCAATAACTTTGTGGAAGTTTGCAACTTTTTCCTCGTGGTCGGAAGGGAGTTGCTGACAGACAGTCATCCGCGCCCTGATGGACACATCTTTTCGTCTCATCAATCTACAACACCGTGACGGTCCGCCTTTAAAATCTCCACTACCCATTTCGCTGGCGATTGTTGCAGCTTTCAGTCGGATCTGCACGGTCGATACACCTCGGCCGTCTGCTCTCTTGTGTGTTCACCCAGTCCTCAAGAACATTTTTGAAGTTTAGGCCCTCTGCTTTTATGACCTCTGAAAGCCTTTCTTGTCCTCTGGCATTGAATCAGCTCTTCACGCCGCCCTCTCCAACGTCTCACCATTGATTCATTAACACCAAGCGTACGTGCGGCAGCTCTATTTCCTTCCTGGATAGACAGATCGATTGCTTTCAACTTAAAAGCTGCATCATATAATTTTCTTCGTCTACTTTCCATGATGAGGGTGTGAAAAAATATTTGGCGTTCGTGCGTGTCGTGCTGCATGCGTCGAGCGCGCCAAAAACTACCGGCAGCGTCGTCTTCTTTGCGTTGACCTCTTGCGTCTGTCACGTTTTTGCGCCCCCTGATGGCAGTTAGCGAAGAAAAATCGATAGATAAGCCGCATTGTTGTACAAGCCACGGGGTTCAAAAAACCCTGGGGAAAAAAGTAGCAGCTTATGGTCCGGTAAATACGGTATTTTATATACATCAATCAAATTTTTGCCACCAAAAAAGGCACCAGGTCTTATTTTCGGGAGAATGTCATCCACTGACTAACCTCACTTGCATGTGTCGCTGCCCCCCGGCCTCCTTTTCGCTGTCAAAGGCCTCCAGGAGCTTCTTCTTCTGTGGCTGGCAAGTCTTTCCTGAAGGCCTCTGCAGCCGATAAGAGAGCTCAGGATCGATCCAGAGCTTTGTTCTCAGCTCCAGAGGCCTTTAGGAAAGCCTGGCCAGCCTTTCTGGCTGCAGAGGAAATGGGCTGGCCAGGCAGGTGTTGGGGGGGTGCGAGGCCTGGCTACACCTGTCCAAAGGTAAGTAGTAGGGCAGCTCCATCCCCCATCCCCATCCTAGCTTCATTTTTACCTGTCCACTTTGGACTGGGTGGGGTCTCAATTAGGGCTTATTTTGGGGGGTAGGGCTTATATCGGGCTCACGTGTAAAAACCAAGCTAGGTAGGACTTACTTTCGGGGAAAACGGTACGTTGTCACGTAACTGCATGCGGAGGTGTGTCATCCCTTTGAATCTGGGTCATAAGTTCCTTTTTGGGGGTGGGTCTGCTGTAACTGTGAACTTTGGGAATGGTCATGAAATTGGGGACACCCCGTAGAAGCCGAAGAGAAGAGTTATGTGATGGCAAATATGTCTGGGTTGCTGAGGGCATCAGAATAACAGAATTGGAAGGACCCTTGGAAGTCTTCCAGGACACCCATAGATTAGATTAGATTAGATTAGATTAGATTAGATTAGAGTAGGTTAGATTAGACCAGATAAAATTAGATTAGATAAGATTAGATTAGATAAGATAAGATTAGATAAGATTAGATTAGATAAGATTAGATTAGATAAAATTAGATAAGATTAAATAAGATTAGTTTAGATAAGATTAGATAAGATAAAATAAGATAAGATAAAATTAGATTAGATTAGATAAGATTAGTTTAGATAAGATTAGATAAGATTAGATTAGATAAGATTAGTTTAGATAAGATTAGATAAGATTAGATTAGATAAGATTAGATTAGATAAGATAAGATTAGATAAGATAAGATTAGATAAGATAAGATTAGATTAGATAAAATAAGATTAGATTAGCAGAGTTGGAAGGGACCTTGTAGGTCATCTAGTCCAGCCCCCCTGCCCAAGCAGACCCTACACTATTTCTGACAGATGGCAGCCCAGTCTCTTCTTAAAAACCTCCAACGTTGAAGCACCCACAACTTCCGGTGGCCAGCAGTTCCACTGGTCAGTTGTTCTCCCCGTCAGGAAGTTCCAGGTTGCTTCTCTCCTGGATGAGTTTCCATCTGTTGCCTCTCGTCCTGCCTTCTGGAGAATAATTTGAGCCCCCTCCCCTCCTCTTTGTGGCCACCCCTCAAATACTGGAATGCTGCTATCCTGTCCCCCCCCCCGGTCCTCCTTGGAGTCCCCCGAAGGAGAACTAATGGGGTTCAGCTCTCTCTTCACCCCCCCCCTTCATTGTCCCTCCTCTGACTCCTGTTCTGTCTTCTCTTCCAGCTGGACATCGTGGAATTCATCCCCTCGTTGTTGTATTTCGGCTACACCGCCCTCATGGTTCTTTCCTTCTGGCTCCTGACGGGGACAATCGGCTTCTATGCAGCCTACATGTTTGTCCGCAAAATTTACGCCGCGGTGAAAATAGACTGAAGGCGCCGGCACCGTCGGACGGCGCGCGGATCCACCGCCAGGCTTTGGTTTCCTCCGAGGAAGGAATCTGGGAAACGGTTTTGTTTTTGTTTGTTTTTTCCTGTTTCTCCCAAGGAAAGAGAGAAAAAAAATATATATATATATTTTGGGGTCAGGACACAGGAAATTCAAACCATCCAACCCACCAAGTTCAACTCTTGGAATGTAATTTTCTTTCGGCACAATATCCGTGGAATCGGGGAATTTCCCGGAGGGAAAGGTGTATAGATTCTTTACCTTTTAATTCTACACTATTCTGGATTGAAGGGGTTTTTTTTTAATTAAAAAAAAAATATGCCAGTCCGTCTCTTACAGGGAATATTCCTCTGTCTACTTTTCGGACCATCGCGCCGCTCACGATGGCCAACGGACGCTCTGCCATTCAGGAGGAGGAGATTTCCACTAAGCAGGCGTTTGCGGTGCCAGGAGGCGGACGGAAACTGGTTTGCTGGCGTTTTCTTGGATTAACCTGGTTCCAACCACTCTTTGATCCAGGGCTGCAGGCTACAGTGCTCATGTCCGAGCGAGAGAAGTGCAATTTTGACAGAAGAGGCTTTCAAATGGGATCATCTCCTCCTCTGCCCGTCTCGGGACTCTCTTGGTGCTCAAAAGTTGTGCCGAAACGGCGGACGGCACCTCAGCTTTTTAACAGGAGGAACGATAAGGGATGTGGGACTGTGGCTCTTGAACCAGGTCAAGCACATCGGAGGACGCAGCTCTGGGCAGACATTTTTTTTTTGTTCCTACCCAAAACTTCTGGATGAGCCCCCCACCAAAAAAGCAACCCCCAGACGAGCGACATTGCCGTGTTCACGTGCCAAGGAGTCTGTGGCTCAAGAGAAAACCGTGGCAGCGGATGGGGGGGAAACGGGGGGACGAGGGAAGGATTTGGACCAGCCCTGCCTTTCCGAAAAGGAATCGCTGCCCTCGGTTTTCCAGGGATTGGTAAAACCATGTTCCCATCCCCTGCACGCCTCCCCCCTCTCCGGCCAGCCCCGGCAAAAGCCGCGTTCTTCCCCCCTGCTCAGCCTCTGCCCTTAGAAACCAGAGATTTCTTCTTCTTTTTTAATCGGTCTCTTGTTTGCAGACGCCGTATTTGGAACGCAGACCCGGGGGATTGAATTCTCCCGCTCCCCGGACGATCTTATCCTGACGCTTGAACGGTGACGGGAAAAAAATCGATCTGGAAAACTCGAAATTTTGCTTGTGCTGGAGTTTTGCCAAAAAAAACCCTGCCCCCAAATCGACTTGCTGGAAAAAAAAAACCCACTAAAGGACTTTTTTTTTTTTTCTGTGTGAACAACAATGTGGGTTTACTTTTTTTTTTAAACACTGCTGGGAAGAAGAAGAAACAAAAAAGGCAAGTTGAGGTGAAATTCCACCCAACCACACCACACACACACACACACACACACACACACACCCCAGAGACCTACAGCAGTTCACCTAAGTATTTTCATCCGGGGATTTTTAAAAAACTCAAATTTTGTGGGGGCCCTGAATACCTACTTGCGCCACGTGGAAGAAAACACTACCATTTTCTGGGTAGGGATATATATATATACATATATATGTATATATAGGATATATATATATACAGGATATATATATATATCCTATATAAAAAAGGATATATATAAAAAGGATATATATATATACATACATACATATATACATACACACACACACACACACACACGTTCTCCACAAGGCCCAAGCAAGGAACTCTGGACAGGCTCCCTTGGCATTGTCCACCCACACCCAAGGAGGTCACATCAGCCAGAAGCAAGGTTGGGCTGTGGGATTCCTTGGTGGAGTGGGTGGGTTGGTGTGAACTTGGACTTGAGTGGGTCGCTTTCCTCTGCCCCACTGGATCTCCTCCAGCCACGATGTGTTTTTACTGTGCTGTTTGAGCCCAAATGTAAATAAATCCACCGCTGTCCGATGCGCTTTTGTTCGCGATATTTTTGAACCCTCCTGCCACGATCCAACTTTCATTTCAACCAGGTCACAGAGCATCAGAGTTGGAAGGGACCTGGTAGGTCATCTAGCCCACCCCATCCCTCCCAAGCAGGGGACCCTACACCATTTCTGACAGGTGGGAGTCCAATCTCTTCTCGAAAGTCTCAAGTGATGGCGCTCCCACAACTTCCGAGGGCAACTTCTGTTCCACAGATTTATTGTTCTCGCTGTCAGAAAGTTTATTTCTAAGTTGAATCTCTCCTTGAGTCAGTTTCCATCCATTATTCCTTGTCTGGCCTTCAAAGGTGCTTTAGAAAATGGCTTGACCCCCTTCCTCCTCTCTGGCAGCCCCTCAAATATTGGAGGGGGTAGAGATAGAGATAGATAGATAGATAGATAGATAGCTTGACCCCCTTCCTCCTCCCTGTGGCAGCCCCTCAAATATTGGGAGATGCTCTCCTGTCTCCCCTGGTCCTTCTCTTCCCTGGACTAGCCAGGCCCAGTTCCTGCAACTGTCTATCGTATGTTTGAGCCTCCAATCATCCCCTCATCATCCTGGTTGCTCTTCTCTGCACTTTTTCCAGAGTCTCAACACCTTTTTTATAGTGTGGTGACCAAAACTGGATGCAGGACTCTAGGTGTGGCCTTACTAAGGCTTTACGGAGTGGTATTAGTACCTCCCTTGATCTTGATTGTATCCCTCTGTTAATGCAACTGAGGATTGCATTAGCTTTTTTGGCTGCTGCTGCACAACATTGGCTCCTATTTAGCTGGTTGTCCACCATTGAGAATTTAAAATCTTATTCCAGTATGCAGAAATGGGGAGCACGCAGCCTGGCTTTTTGTAAAATGGGAGGTTTTGCTTAATTGGGGAGTGTTACCATTTGGTAATTAATTGATAAATGACATTTGCGTCTTGGAGTAGGGTGAAGAAGATGCTTTCCCTAGGGGTACCGGATGGTCTAAGCTAGCCTTCCCCAACTTTTCTGGGCTGGTGCCCTGGCACAGGGCGGGGCAAAACGGGGGATGGTTTTTTGTGTGTGGTGGTGGGGACAGGCCCCTAGCTCACCTGAGTTGCGTGCGCGCACGTGTGTGTAACGGCCCAGTGCTCATGTGGCCCGGTTGTGAAAGGGCCATCACGCGGAAATGGGCCACAGCCCAACAGATTGGGGACCCCCCTGGTCTAAGCAATCGCCTTGCGTTTTTAGAAGATTAATACCGCCGTATCGAACTGAGGAGGAGAAATCCTTGTTTTTGGAAATGCTGGAGAATCCTTCGTATTATTCAGGAGGAAATTGAGGCTAGAAAGCGATTTTGGATCCTTCTCACCGCCTTCCTTGGCTTCACTTAGTTTCTCACCCTGAGCAACCTTTGAGCTGCGTGGACGTCAAGTCCCAGAATTCCCCAGCCAGCCCAGGTAAAAGTCGCTCAGGGTGAGAAACACGATCTCTCCGTAGATTCTCAGTCATCCAGGTTGTCCCAAAGGTGCTGTCAGGGTTGACAGGTGCTTTTGTTTCTAAGAAGCAACAGGAATTTCTTGTTTTTTTGCTTTGAAGACGTTTCGCTTCTCATCCAAGAAAGCTTCTTCAGCTCTGACATTCCCCACTCTCCTATCAGAGCTGAAGAAGCTTCTTGGATGAGAAGCGAAAAGTTTTCAAATACAAAAACAAAAAACCCAGTTGCCTCCTGAGAGAAAAAAAAATGGCACCATTGGGACTATCTTGGGGTAAATGGAGAGGCTGCCACAAGTGATTTATGCTGGTTTAAACAAAGAAACGATTATCCTAGAATATTTTATCGAGACTGGGGATACAGTGCTCTGGGCCATCGGATTTAGGATGTCGGGGCTGTTTTTCCAAAGGGTCCTTGGGTTGGCTCCCAAATTTCCACTGCTGAGCAAGACAGTGGTTAACGTGGTGGTGTTTTTTGTTTTGCTCCGTTTTACGACCTTTCCTGCCACAGAATCACAGCAGTTTCTCAGTGAGTCGCCCGGTGGTTAAATGAATCCGGCTTCTCCCATAACTTTCCTTGTCAGGAGGTTGCAAGAAGGGGATCACACGAGCCTCCCAGACACCGCAACCGTCATAAGTAGGAACCAGTTGCCAAGCGTCTGTCATGCCCCTGTTGGGGACTGACTCCGAGGGAGAGGAGGAACCGCTGACGGGGCGTGGGAGTGTGGCTATGGGGGTTGTGGAGGAGGCTGGGGAAGGGCAGAGGCTGGATGGGCAGTCAGAGGAGGACCCAGGCCCATCCCCTCTCCATCCTACGGCATGCAGGGAGGAGTGGATAATGGAGAAACGTGAATGGTGTGGTCTACGGGGGGAGGAAAGGGCCTTGATCCCCTTCATGGGCTGCAGCTGTGACAACTGAATAAGAGGACAGACATGCGTATGGGCCAGTGCTGGAAACAAAGCATGGAAATATCTCTTAGTTTATGGTTCCTCTCTGAGTTTGGCGTCCTTCCCAGTGTGTGTTCCATTATCTGTGGACCTCCTCCAGCCCTTATCTTGCCTGGTTCCCTTTATTGCTTCAGTGTGTGTGGTTTGTGTTGATTTTTTCTAGTTATAATCTATAGGTATTTTTAGTTTAAACGGCATTTCCTCCTTTTTGCAACTGCTTGTGGGGGAGTTTTTTTTGTCTCCAGTCGAGGATATTTGGAGCTTGGAAGCCAAGCTGAAGGAATAAAAGGGGCTTCACCTGTTTTTGTGACTGTGTTTATTTTATAATCCCACCCTGGGTCATCACAGCATCTCTGAATTTCGATTAGGTGACCATGCGGATGCCGCAACAGCCGTTGTGAAAAAAATAAGTCACTTTTTTCGGTGCCGTTGTAACTTCAGCAGTCACTAAATGTATGTCTGTATTTGACTTGCACAAAGGAAGACGGGGTGGATCAGGAGGCTGTAAGAACCAAGATGGAGGCTCTCATTAAATGTGCCCATCAATTCTTGCAAAAAAAAAAAAAAATCTTACAGGTAGTCCTCGACTTACAATTCATTTGGTGACCGTTCAAAGTTACCATGGCACTGAAAGAGGCGACACGTCCATTTTTCATACAGCCATTGATGCCTCCTCGTGGTCATGTGATTTAAGTTCGGATGCTTGACAGCCGATTCCTATTTATGATGGTTGCGGGGTCATATCTCCTTTTGCGACCTTCTGACGAACAAAGTCAATGGGAAAGCCCAATTCGCTTAACAACGGTGTGACTAACTTAACGACTGCAGGGATTCCCTTCACAAATGTGGCAAGGGAAGTCGTCAAAAGCAGGCAAAACCCAACGAATTCCTCACTTACCGACATGAATTGTGGGCTCAGTTGCAGTTGGAAGACAAAAGAGTTACCTGCACTGTGTTCACTTCCAGAGTGGTAAATAAACACTTAAGAGTGGAAATAACAGGGGTGCAAAGTCTGTTCTCACCCCTTCCCCCTTACGAGGAAACCACAGTCTTGCGCCCAAGTGTGATTGGGTAGCCGGTTGCCAACCGTCAGCCGCACAACTTTTAAGAGAAAAGTGTGTGTGCACGCGCACGTGTGTGCGATGCCGCTGAAGCAGCCATTCCATTCCTGGCCGGTCTGTTCCCCGTTTGTGCCCCAGCCAGCCTGGTGTTTTGTTTCGATTAATTTCCACTGGCTTTGACACGTCCCGTTATTGTCCACTCATAAAAACTTTTTGAGAATCATGATTTAAATGAGAGCGATGGCTGGAATCCTGACCTGCAAGTTATTATTTTGACCTGCAAAAGTTGTTTTATTGAAAAACAGCACTTTTATTACCATTTTCCCCGAAAATACGACCTACTCTGAAAGTAAGTCCTAGCTTGATTTTTTTACATGTGCGTCCAATATAAGCCCTACCCCCCCCACACAAAATAAGCCCCAGTTGAGATCCCACCTATTCCAGCATGCACGAGTAAAAATGAAGCTAGGATGCGGATGGGGTGGAGCTGCCCTAGTACTTTCCTTTCGATAGTTGTAGCCGGGCGTCGCACACCCCGACACCTGCCTGGCCGGCCTATTTCTTCTGCAGCCAAACAAGGTTGGCCAGGCTTTCCTGAAGTCCTCTGCAGCTGAGAACAAAGCTCTGGATCGATCCTGAGGTCTGTTATCCACTGCAGAGGCCTTCAGGAAAGCCTTGCTGGACACAGGAAGTGTTTCTGAAAGCCTTTGACAACGAAAAGGAGGCCAGGAGGGCGACCCATGCAAGTGAGGTTAAATCAGTGGATGGCATCCCCCGAAAATAAGACCTGGTGCCTTTTTCGGTGGTAACAAAAAAATATAAGACAGGGTTGTATTTTCGGGGGAACACGGTAGTGTGCCACTGGTTTCTGACTGGTGTGGCACCAGAGGTGTGCGCGCACTGAAACGTTGAGACACTACTCGGTGAGGCAAAGGTTTGCAGAGAATGCTAAAATCCCTTTCGACACCTGGCTTGGGGACTTCAACCCACTTCCCAATTGTGCAAACTACAACAGTTAGTTCCCCTCCGTAAAGGAGAATAGTTGTAGCTCAGGGTTGATGTGGTGGGTGGGAGTCCTTGGTGCTCTCCAAGTTGGCTTGTTTTCCTGCAGACGTTTCATGACCCAGTTGGACCACCTGGATACTACTTCAATCACGCGGCTAGTAATTCCTTGAGCTGCCCGGCTCCAGGAAAAGAAAAAAACGCAGGAGTCATACTTCAAACCTTTTAATAATTTCATTTAAAAAAACAAAAGAAGACACCTTTCATTTTAAAACTTAATTCTGTAAGACACGAAAGAAAAAGAAAAACCAAGCTGAACAGTGACGAGCTGTTATGCTTCCTAATGGCACTTCAAAAAAATTTTTTTCCCCCCAAAAAAATCCCCCCAGGACTTTGGGGGTGAGGGGTGGGGAAAGTCCTACAATATTCGGAGAAAAAGAGGTCATTTGCTGTGTTCAAGAGGCAAAAGTGCTTGGCTGGGTGAGGAGTTCCATGTCCGGCAGAAACGGCGTGAGGGTTGGAGGACTCTGATTTAAAAATAAAATATACACACACAAAATTCCTCTACACAATAAAGCCAGCTGTGTGAGCCACTGTGTCTCAACTTTGGCCGCTTCAAGTGGCCAAAGTTGAAAACCTCACGGAGAGGTGACCCAAAGACCTGAATTCCTAGTTTCTCTTCAAATCAAGGGGAGACCCCGACAGGCGCCTTCTCTTGCACAGGTAGGACCCCTATGATGCGGGGTCATCCAATTGGCAACAACACCAGAGGCCAGCCGTTCGATCCTGAAGACGGGCCGACCCGGAGAAAGCTGATAAACTATCAAAGAGTTGGGGAGTTATTGGCGGGCTGGGGTGGGTGTGAGAAGATCGTTACCCCTCCTCTCCCCAAATTGCCACCGCGGGTCTTCCTTGTTTTGTAATCCTTGCGCAAAAAAAAACACCTCCGCTCTTTTCCCCTTGCGGCACACACCTGGAAGAGCTGGCTGGCCCCCCCCCTTGAGGTGAGCTGTCCCACCTCTGCTTTTCTTCTGCTTACCAAAAAAACCAAAACAAAACAAAAATCTCATTGAACACACGTCATCGGTATTATTTATTTATTTATAACCCAAACCACAACTCTGGGAAATTAAAAATGAGCGAGTTTGAAAAATCAACCAACCAACCAGCCAACCAACAAAAAAGGAAAGAAAAAAAAAAGAGGCTGAAAATTGGTTTTACAATTTTATCTTTTTAAAAGGGGGAGAAAATACGTCTTATTTTTGGATGACTGCAAAGCTGGGAGAGCAACCCGTTTGGGTCTAGGATAACTCGGTGCAGCCAATTCGTTGCGGACCATGAGATACACTGGAGAAACGGCGGAATAGCAATAGCGCTTAGACTTATATATGCCGCTTCACGGTGCTTTCCAGCCCTCTGTAAGCGGTTTAAAGAGTCAGCCCCCCCAAAATCTGGCTCCTCATTTGACCCACCTCGGAAGGACAAAAGGCTGAGTCAACCTGGAGCCTGGGGAGATTCGAACTGCCAAACTGCAGGCAGTCGGCAGAAGTAGCCTGCAGTACTGCCCTCTGACCACTGGGAAGATGCAAAAGGAGGAACAAAATGAAATGGGAACGACAGAAATTAAAACCTGTTTTTAAATTATTTTAAATACTGAAAAATAATTGAATTGCCCTCCAGTGAGCTGTTATCCCACGGTGAATTGGCTGCGCTGAGTTGGCCTCGGCGAGTTGATAGGGCCAAATTGCCCCATCGTGACACATTTTTGGCTTGGCATCTTGGGGTGAAGTCCCAAAGTAGGAAATTACATAAATAATAGTGGGAAAACTGGATTTTGTTTGCACGGAACGTGCCAAGGGGAGAGCAACGTTCGGAACTGGTTCTCGGACCAGCTGTGAGCCGAGCACAGAGGCAGAAAACGTGGTTATTTTTCAGGATTCTTATCTGCCATAAGGGAACAACGGGGGTCCGTCATCCAAAATAAATTCAATATTCCCCATACTATAAAATGCAGAAAGTCTTCAAACAAAGCAGAACAATCTGTGGTGTGTGTGTGTGTGTCAAATAAAATAAGTCTCGAGGAGAACAAACCGCAGAGGTGAAGTTGGTCTCTTGTGACAGAGTTCACTTAAAACACTTTTTCCCTTCGCGGGGTTATTTTTGGTTGAAGTTACGGATTCCCGTAGACCACCCTGAAAGCATGAGGGCTACGCAGGGCCTCTTATGGGGAAGAATTCAGGAAGTTTTTTTTTTTCCCTCGGACGGGCAACCTCCTGAATCCGAGGCATATTTTGAATTACAGAAGGGAAGAGTGAAAATACTGGGGGGGACGGGAACGGGGACAGAAGCACCCAGGAGGTTTTGCTCTCTAATCGCTCTCTTGGGAGGGGAGAGGCGGGGAAACGAACAAAATTGCAAAAAAAAAAATTTTGCCAGCCGAAGATACAAACCATTGGTTAGAATTTAATATATACACTGGAAAGGAAGCCTAAAACGGTCGCTCTGCTTACCGCCAAGCCAAAGGGAAGAAAGGACTCCGAACGGAGAATTTCAAAGGTCCTGCGATTTAGCTTCACAAGAGGGGTGGGATTAGTACAGCGAAGCCAGCGGAAACAAAAAACTGGGGTAGGAAGACACCCCCCACCCCAGACACGAGCTAAACCTGGCACCGAGAGTGCAAAACAGCACTAGCCCTTAGATTTATACACCGCTTCACGGTGCTTTTATATCCCCTCTCTCAGCCTCTTCGCCCTCAACCATCGGGCTCCTCATTTTACCCACCTCGGAAGGCGGGAAGGCGGAGCAGACCTTGAGCCGGCGAGAATCGAACTGCTGGCAGACGGCAGAGCTAGGCCTGCAAAACTGCATTCTGTGCCACCTCGGTAGCAACCTCTCCTTAATAAAAAGGTTTAAAAAGGCCATTAGCAGGAGATGCGATTGCCGGGTAGGAAAAAAGGTTACTGCCGGCTCAGGAATTCTAGGAATTGAAGTCCGCAAGTTGCCGCGGTTGACCGCTCCTGTTCTTAACATCGCCTGTTTGTGATCTGCTTTTGTGCATCTGCCGCCCCAGAGACCTTATCCCAAAGGTCTGATCTTATCCAATCTCCCAGGACACACACGCAGGATCACCCCGCGGTGATGAGCTATCCATTGTCAACTCAAAGGGGAAATGGAGGTGCTATCTTCTTCTTCAGGAGGAAGAAGAGAAGAAAAGGGCCACCCTGGGGAAAAATAGCTCAATGGCAATAAAACACCTGCGAGGTTAAACAAATCCTACTTAAAGGACTAAGAGAGGTTTCCGCAAACTAACATTAGGATGCAAGGATGTAGCTTAAGAATTATTATTATTTTTTAAATGACTATTTGGCCTTAATTAAAGGCCAGCTGGTGGCCAACCCACACACGAAGTTTAAATAGAATTTTTCCCACTTTAGGGTTTAGACCAGGGGGCTCCAAGCTTGACAGCTTTCAGACTTGTGGACTTCAACTCCCAGAATTCCTCCTCCAGTCAGGTTAGCTCAGGGATTCTGGGTGTTGGAGCCCAACAAGTCTTTAAAGCTGTCAAGTGTGAAGGCCCTTGGTTTAGACTTCCTTGCCAGCAGGGGAGAACATCTGTAGATGAACCCGTGTACCCTCCACCAAAAGGAAATATTCACAAGTGGCGAGAGCAATTTTCTTCCTGTGACCCCAAACATCTGAGGTCACGTACAAAAGCAATTCTCTGAAAATCAGAGTTTCCCTCCCTTCTACAGCAGGACTAACCCTGGCAATTCTCCTTTTAAGTGCTCATTAGCCAGCAGTGAAATTGACCAGGACATTGACTTAAAAGTCTGGTTAATTTTACTCCAGGGCAAACATTTGTAAAGTCCTCTTTCCTTCCCCCCCCCCCCCAAAAAAAAAAAACCGGGAGCACTTTGGTTCAAAACTGAGAGCCACTTAGGTAAGTCAGTAGCGGCCTTCCCCCCCACGATGGAGACATATTATTCTCTTTTTCCCTCGTTCTGTTTCTTCCCACAAACACAGTGATTTGGGGTGGGTGGGGAGCCACTTTATTTTCGATAACAGAAGTCCTTTCCTCGCTGAGGTCTGCTCTAAGCAAAAGACAAGCCACGATACGTTTTTGGATCGGCGAGGCACAATTTTATACCCTCTATTCGTTAAAAGGCTACACCTGTAGCTACATGGATAAAGACCCTTTTGGGTCGTTCACCTCATCAAAAGACTAAACAAGCTTCCTTTTCATAGCCTATCATGCCACACAAAAACAAAACAAAAAAAAAACCCCAACAACCCTAAAAATATTAGCGGGCCACTCAATCTTTGGAAAACTATTGCCTGGAATTGGAGAGAGAGAAAGAGAGAGAGTGTAGATCAGTAGTACTTATGAGTATTTGATCTTCCAGCTCTTTTTGTAAGGAAGATGACCAATGCTTGGATCTTCCCCAACTTTTCTGGTATGATTTTTTCCCCCCCACTTAACGTCATTTTCACTGTTATACAACGCTGAGCAAGCAGCAGCAGCAGCAGCAGAGAGATTTGGTTGAATAAAAGACTTGCCCAAAGCACTGCGGCCATTTCAGCATCGCTGTTTGAATCGAAGGTGGAAATTAAACCCATTTTTCTTCTTCTTTTTTTTCCCTAACGAGAAAGAGTCGTCTTTTGATACAGACAGGAATGCAATTGTTTTTGTTCTGAATTATTAAGTCTTATCTTTGGTTGGGTGGTGAAACGAAAGGAGAAGCAACCCCAGCAGCGGAGGGCTTAGGATCTGGAACGTAACGTTTGCGAAAGAGGATTGCGAGCTGAAGGCCAGAGAATAAGACAAGCGAGGGCCCGTAGCTGCAGACTAAGCCGGCAAACGGGACCCGTCGAATCAAGCTTTAGAGGTTGAAGTTCAATGCCGTCCTGAAGAATCTGAAATGTGGAATATGCTTCTTCTTCTCGTGAAGTTTTGAGGTAGGGAATATGAGGATTGCATAAGAGGAGAAATGTGCAACTATATTATATCTGACGAGAGAGGAACAGGAAATGCAACCGAGGTATTTAAAAAATACTGAAAACCATCAAGGAGATGCCCGGGCACCTTCCAGTGCAAGGCACGTGCTGAAAAAATAAAAACCAGAAAGGCAACGTCTTACAACAAAGACCTGGGAAGCGGGGCCTCTCGAACTCAGGGCCGCATGCGATTGCTGAGGTAAGTCTTATACAAAGACGTGAGGCGGATCGTGGAGAACAACGCTCCGAGAAAGGCAGCCTAACGGGAAAGGGATCTCGCTTAGGAAGCAGCAAAGAACCGAAGCCGGTGGAGCTTTTCAAAGCAATGTGGAATTACCAGGAAGAAGGCAACAATTTTATTTTATTTTATTTTATTTTATTTTATTTTATTTTAAAAAAAGGAAGCCACCTGCGTTGGACAGGTGTTGAGAAAGAGCAGCAAACGCAATCGGAGGCATTGCGGCAGAGATCGGCTTAACACACCTGGGCAGGGACGGGAGCCACGGCAGGCCCCGTGCGTATGAGGTAAGAAGGAAGGGGCCCCTGTGGGGATACCCCAAAATGCGTGGAGGTGGACCCACCCCAAAGGGGGCCTCGAGAGGATACGAGCAGAGAGCCGGGATCGATGAGGTATTCGCTGTAAGAAGACGGAATAAAAGACAGTTCGCGCAGGAGACTACGGGGACGTTAAAGACAGAGGGGGGCCAACCATGTAACTTGCACGAAAGCCCCTAGCCGGAGAGGGGAGAGTTAAGGGTGAGAATGGGGACACCACACTTTTGAAAGTCACTGTAATTCCCCTGGATTTAATTCCACACACACACACACACACACACTCAGGTTAAATCAAATCACAGAGGGGGCTTCGCCTCTAAAAGCCTAGAAAATGGGGCAAATCCCGCCACCCCTTCCGAGGGACGTTCCACAGCCCTTGGGGAGGCTGAACGGCGGCCTTTGGCCTTCCAGACATGGCCGCTCTCTGAATTAAGAGGAACAGGACGCGCCAAAGCAGCCTGCAAGGGATAGCGGGCAGGGGTACCCAACCCCTGGGCTGTGGCTGCCGCTATCGGGACCGAGTGCCGTACGGAACCAGTCTGCCAACGCGGTGGGGATGGGAGCACAGGCACCCGCTACGGGAAGAGCCTCGGAGCCCTTCGCTCTCTCGCCGTTTCAACCATGTCCGAGTCTCCCATCCTTTGCCGCCGGGGATGGCCCCGCCCCCATCCCCGGCGCCAGCCCAGCGGGGACGGCTCGTGGTCAGCCAAGAGGGCAACTCGTGCGGCCTGGTTGGCTTCTCTTTTGCTTGCTCGACGGAAGCAAAGGCGGCAGGCCGCGATCCTCGCTTTTAACTCTGGCTCTGGGCCGAGTTCCCGCTAGCGAGGCCGGGCGGTCAATGCCGGGGGGGATTGCAGAAGGGAACCTCGGGGCTTAAGAGGCGGCGAACCAACCTTGCAGGAAGGAAAAAGTGGCATGACAATAAAAGGGCTGTTGGGTTACAGGGCCTGCTCACCCAGCCCAAAAGGTGGTTATGGGACCACCAGCCCCTCTCCCCAAAAAGCCAGGCTGCTGAAATCGCCCCAAAGCAAGGCTGACCGACCCCCTCCTCCCCTCTGCTGCACCCCCCATTCCTTCCCGCAAAGGTTGGCGTTCTCAGGTGGGGCTCAGCCGGCCCGGGGGCTGCTGGGGAAAAGGGGGATTTGCACCCTCGCTACCCAGAAAGGCACCCAGGGCTCGAAAGGAGCCTTTTCCTTGAGCCCGAAAGGCCAAACCACCATCGTCCCTCCATAAAGTTTGCTTGTTTCAGAACGGCCGAGATTGAGAGGAAAAAAAAAAAGAAACAGGAACCCAGGATGATGAGGGCCTCACTCCTGACCGGTAAGTCTTTGAGAGGAAGAGACCGTGGTGGGATGGCCGCTATTGCTACCATCGTTTGGGAAACCCTCTCAAAGGAAAAACAACAACAACAACAGACAATCACAGTGAGCCTGTCCTGTTGGGAGGACCCTTCCGAGCGACTCACGCGATCCGGGACGCAAAGAAACAAACCCTCCAAAGGGCTGAGCTAAATTGGCAGAAAGCTGGAGCTATTTCCCAGTCAGTTTGATTTCCCCACAGGGGAAAGATATGGAAGAAGAAGTTAGTAAGTAGTAGTAGTAGTAGTGAGGCGAAACCGGAGTGCGCCGATTTCGCGGTGTAAACAGTGCCTTCGCGGTGCCCGAGACCCTGAAAACGGCCTCTCGGGACACTCCCTGATTCGTAAGAGTGGAGAAATGGTCGAGAGCCGAGGTGATCCTGCAAGGAATCCACGGGGGTCAGGGACGTGGCTCCAAAGGGGAAGAGTCTCGGTTTGCAACGGGCAGGAAGTGCCGACGCAGAGGGAGGAAGAGGAGGGGAGGGGAGAGAAAAGGGGATTTCCTGCCGCACGGACCGAGGAAGACACCAAATCGAAGCGGGTGAGTTGGGCCCTCGCCTGGAACAGGCCCCGACGTCGTCTCCTCCGGAGATGCACGGAGCCAAGGCTGAGAAAACTCCCGCACGGTTCCTGATTTAACCAGCAACGTAGAAAATAAAACAAAATAAAAAGAGAAATACCTGAAATATTCTATTCACTGCAACCTACTCTTCCCTGTCCAGGACTGGGGCGTAACACAGTTCCAATCCTCCCTCGAGGGGTTTTTTTTCTTTTTCTTTCTTTCTTGTTCACTGGAAAGACAACGAAGCCAAGCGCGGTGGCGGCACCACTACCCCTCGCCCCCCCCTCCCGCCGTCCCAACGATCCACGTGCCCGGCGCTGCTCTGCTTTAACGTCCAGCGCTCTCTCTCTCTCTCTCCTCACTGGAATGCTTGGTGGAAACGTGGCAACGTCGTGGCGCCCAAGCCCGGCGAGAAGACCGAGGGCAAGGGATGCAGCGGGCCGAAGCCGAGCGAAGGCCCGCTTCCCGGGGGGGATTCTTGGGGCGGCAGAGTGGCAAGGAGAGGCTGGGCCTCCCCCTGGGAATAACCCATCACTAGCCCCCCCGAGGAGACGGGGGGGTTGCAGGGAGGGAGGTTCAAGGGCAGGAAGCCCAGGAGGTGGGAGAAGTCCATGTTAGCAGCACAGAGGGCTTCCGAGAGGAGCGCGGGGCTCTTGGAGAGCAGCGTCTCCTCCAGGCTGGCGGGCTGAGGCGGGGAGGAGGAGGAGGAGGAGGAGGAGGAAGGGTCGCCGGCGATCAGCGAAAGGCCTCCGGGCAGCTCGGCCAGGCAGCTGTCCATCTCCACTTTGGGGATTTTGTCGGGGAAGTATGAGGTAGATCCGAGCTGGTACTTTGGGGGAGGCTGGGATGGGGAGGCGGGTTCCAGAGGGTAGCTCATCCCCATGGGCAGAGGGTTGGGGACCAGCGAGGGGGGCATCCCTGAGCCGGGCATGGCTGGGACGTGCGCTCCGTACATGCCCATGGGGAGCATGCCGGGGAAGCTCTTGGCGCCCATCACCTCCCGGGAGGCCATGCAGAGGACGGGGCTGAGCTCCTCCTTCACGGCCACGCCCGAGCTGCAGCTGAGCAGGCCCAACATGTCCACGGGTTCCGCCTTGATCTTGAGCAGCTCCTGCGAGTGGCTCTTCTTCACGTGCCGGGTCAGGTGGTCCTTCCGGCCGAACCGCTGGGCGCAGTACTGGCACAGGAAGTCCTTCCGGCCCGTGTGCACCACCAGGTGGCGCCGCACGTCCTTGCGGGTGTAGAAGCGCCGGTCGCAGTGGTCGCAGGGGTGCTTCTTCTCCTTGGCGCTGCCCGAGGGCCGGCGGGAGTGGGCCTTGAGGTGCTCCAGCAGCGCCTGGGTGCTCTCGAAGGCTTGCAGGCAGACCTTGCAGCTGAGGTCGCCGCTGGCCGCCGCGTGCATGGCCAGGTGGCGCCGGTAGCCCAGCTTGGTGTTGTAGTTCTTGCCGCACTCGGGGCAGTGGAGGGCTTCCTTGTTGGGGTCGTGGGTTTGGAGGTGGTTGCGCAGGTGGTCCTTCCGGTGGAACATTTTCTCACAGTACATGCACTGGTGGGGCTTCTGGGCCGAGTGGGTGGCCAGGTGCCTTCCCGGAGGAGGGGAAACAAAAAGAAAGGAGAGAATTGTTGGCGGCTCAGGGGAGGCGGGGGAGGAGAAGAAGGGGAGGGGGGAGGAGGAAGAGGAGGGAGAAGAAGGAAGAGGAGGAGGGAGGAGGAAGAGGGAGGGGGAAGCAAAGGGAGGGGGAGGGGGAAGAGAAGGAGGGAGGGGAGAAGGAAGAGGAGAGAGGGGGAGAGAGGAGGAAGGGGAAGGAAGAAGAGGAGGGAGGAGGAAGCGGAGGGAGCGGAGGAGGAAGAGGAGGGAGGGGGAGAAAGATGAGGAGGGAGGAGGAAGAGAAGGGAGGGGGAGGAAGATGAGGAGGGAGGGGGAAGAGAAGGGAGGGGGAGAAGGAAGCGGAGGGAGGGGAGGAGGAAAAGAAGGGAGGGGAAGGGGGAAGAGGAGGAGAGAGGGGGAGAAGGAAGAGGAGGGAGGGTAGAAGGAAGAGGAGGGGGGAGGAGGAAGAGGAGAGAGAGGAGGAGGGAGGGGAAGGAAGATGAGGAGGGAGGAGGAAGAGGGAGGGGGAGGAGGAAGAGGAGAGAGGAGGAAGAGGAGGGAGGGGAAGGGGGGAGAGAGGAGAAAACAAGGAGGAAGAGGGAGGGGGAGAAGGAAGAGGAGGGAGGGGGAGAAGGAAGAGGAGGGAGGAGGAAGAGGAGGAGAAGGAGGGAGGGTAGAAGGAAGAGGAGGAGGGAGGGGAAGGGGGGAGAGAGGAGGAAAACAAGGAGGAAGAGGGAGGGGTCCTGTCTAAAACGGTTATGGGGCCCTGATGGCGAAGCTACGCCACACATGCGGGAAGTGGCACCCAGAGCCATTTCTCCGGGCACCACCAGCCATCACCCGTTGGCTCTTCTGGCCAGCTGGTCTTCACGTGCGCGCAGGTAGACCAGGTGGCCGGTGTGAGGATCTAAACCCGGCGCCTGCATCCAACCAGGTGGGGATTTGAACCCAGGGCCTGGCCCAGCCCACCCCCCACCCCCCCTTTCCCGTTGCCAGGCCCTTACCTGTAGAGCTTGTACTTGGAGGCGAAGGCCTTGCCGCAGTGCAGCTGAGGGCAGCAGTAGGGTCTGGCTTCGGGGCTGGCTCTCAGCTTCTCCACGCCGGGGAAGGCCACCCTGGACAGCTCGTACTGGCACTTCCCTGGGCCCTCGCTCTCCCGGGCTTTGGGCCGGGCCACTAGTTTCCAGCCCACCTCCTCCTCCTCCTCCTCTTCCTGCTTGGCATCTTGAATCCAATGGGGAACACTGGTGAAGAAGGCGGTCATGGCAGGCCTGACGTCGGAGGAGGGCCACGCCGGGGAGAAGGGCTGCCCGCGGGCATCTCACTGGTCCAGCCGCAGCCGCCAAGCCGTCTTTGCAGGAGAAAAAAAACCCTCAGTGGAGATCCTGGGGGAGGAGAAAAGACGGCGGGGGAAATGACCGACCATCCACACAGCGGCACCCATCCGATACAGGCTGTCCTCGACTTAGGACAATGGAGCCCCAACATTTCTGTTGCTAAGCGAGACGGCTGTTCAGGGAATGCTGGCCCATTTCACGACCGTTCTTGCCACAGTTGCTAAGGGAATCACTGCCATTATTAATTCAGTAACCCGGTTGTTCAGTGAATTCTAGTTCATGAGCCACGGTGGTGCAGTGGTTCGAATGTTGGGCTGTGGTCGTAAGCCGAGGACTTCCTGTCTTAGCTTCTTACAAGACATGCCCTCTTCTGTTGTCGGAATACGGTCGCATCGGCTCTACTTTTTTTTTTTAAAAAAAATTGATTTTCTACTAAATAAATTTCTTAGTGCTTAATAATCATCGTGTTGTCTGGGTATTTCATTTCCTGACATGTTCGTTAAGTGATTCACTGCAGCTGTCAAATTAGTCACACGGTCATTAAGCAAACCTGGCTTCCCCCATGGGATTTGCATGTCAGGAGGTCACAAAAGCGGATCGCCTGACCCCCGGGGGGGGGCCCCTGCAACTGTCGTAAAGGCGAGTCAGTTGCCAAGCATCCCAATATAAATCGCAGGACCGTTGGGATGCTGCAACGGTCGTAAAGTGTGAACAACGGTCAGAACTCCCTTTTTTTTTTCCCCCAGTGCCGTTGTAACTTCGAACGGCCGCGAAATGAGCTGTTTTTAAGTCAAGGACTGGCTGACTTTATGGAGGAGGAGGAGGAGGAGGTCTGGCTCAACTTTATTCTAATTCATAGTGAGGCACGCAGGTGGTACACACACACACACACACAGAAACCCGCAATGTTTGCGTACCTGCTTAGGAATTTGGTGAGCAAACATGGCAAATTTCCACTCAGTTTGCACCTGGTCCAAGTAAGTCAAACACGACAAAGTCATGTAACCTCAAAGAGGTTATGAGGCCAGTAATTTTCCTTAGAGCTTCTGCTATCGCCGATCGGAAGGGATAGCTTCCCTCATTTAAAAAGTGGTAAATGTATACCCAGGTAGTCCTCGACTTACGACCCTGGCTCATCATCATCATCATCTTTTAACGACCTCATAATCCCCTTGTGGGGTGGAATCTGGGCAACTGAATGGAGCTAGCAGCGGGTTTACTGGCCGGATGCCCCTCCTGTCGCCAATGTGGAGTTTTGTTCAGCAGATATATTCGAGAGAGAGAGAAATATCAGCCTCTACCTAGGATTGAACTCACAACCTCTGGATTGTGAGGCGAGAGCGCCACCTCTAGGCCGCTGCACCATTCCTGACTTACAACCCCCAACTGACACCCAAAATTTCTGTTGCTAAGCGAGACGTTTGTTAAGTGAGCTTTGCGAGCACTTGTGCGTCTGTAGCTACTTTTTCATCGTTAGACTACCTGTTGCACGCAGAAGATAACGGAAGCGCAGAAGTGTTTAGGAAAGGAAACAGGAACTTCAAGCCACATGGGGAAGAGAGAGAGAAAGTATTACTGTTTCCTACATTGCTATTTTTTGTTTTGGAAAGGGGTAAAATGTATTCTGTTAGAATACTTTTAGCTCGGAGTTGAATGTTGGGGTCCTGGGTGCTCTCTGAGTGTTTTTCTTGCAGACATTTCATGACCCAACTAGGGAACATCATCAGTGCTAGAAGGGAGGGGGGATTGCAAATAGGAGAAGGAGGAAGAGGGGGGGAAAGGAAAGGAGGAAGGGGAGGAGGAAGGCAGGCGAGGAAAGGGAGGAGAGGAAGGAGGAAGGAAGAGGAGGAAATTGCCAGTGGGATCTTTGGTGCTCTCTGAGCTTGGTGGTTTTCTTGCAGATATTTCATGACCCAACTAAGCAACACCATCAGGGTTAGAAGAGATGGAGGTTTGTG
>NW_020769564.1:157924-175424 GCF_900518735.1 Pseudonaja textilis
GGGCTCCTTTCCCCACTTTACCACAGGGAAACACTTTTCTTATTTATTTGTTAAATTTATTTGCTGCCTCTCTCACTCTGGGGCTTCTCTAGGTGGCTTATTTTTAACAGGCAATCCTCGACTTTCAACAGTTCCACTTAATGACCATTCAAAGTTACAACAGCACTGAAAAAAAGTGACTTAGGACTGTTGGTCACGCGACCGTTGCGGCATCCCCATCGTCAGATGACCAGAATGCAAATGCTTAGTAACTGGCTCATATTTATGACGGTTGGCGTATCCTGGAGTGATGTGATTATCTCTTCCAACCTGACAGGCAAAGCAGACTCACTTAGCAGCCTGTTACTAACTTAATAATTGCAGCGATCCACTTAAGAACCGCCGCAAGAAAGGTTCTAAAATGGGGCAAAACTCATTTGACAACCGTCTTACTTAGCAGCGGAAATTTGGGGCTCAATTGTGGTTGTAAGTCGAGGACTACCTGCATCTGTAATTTCAGCCTTGCGGTTGAACTCGATCTTGGTGAAGGGAGAAAGCTCTTGATAAAAGCCTGTCGAGACTTAAAGCTGCCTTTTCCTTGCCCAGCAAGTAAGAAACGGTCCTTTATGTTCTGTTCCAAGGGAGATTTGGGAATCAAGCGGATCACTTCCTCGGGTCTTTGGCATTCGCTAAGACGATGAATCGGACTTTAGCTGTGCCCCCGTGGATCGAGTACCGGCATCACAGACCTCCCTACACGAATGTATGTTGTGTTATTAAATTTATATGTCGCCCATTTCATTGCAAAACATCTCTGTTAGTTGCTTGGCTAGTATTCCGAGCTTTTGATGTATTATTTATTTGATTTTTATCCCACCTTAATTATTGTTTATAAATAACTCAAAGTGGTCAGCGTACCTACTACTCCTTCCACCTATTTTCCTTGCAACCACAATCCTGTGAGATGAGATGGGTTGGGCTGAGAGAGGGACTGGTCCAATCACCCAACTGGCTTTCACATCCAAGGCGGGACTAGAACTCACCATCTCCTGGTGATTGGCCCAAAGTCACCCAGCCGGCTTTCATGCCTAAGGCGGGACTAGAACTCACCGTCTCCTGGTGATTGGCCCAAAGCCACCCACTTGGCTTTTGTACCTGACCTACTAGAACTCCCCGACTCCTGGTCAGCACCTTAAGTAGCTCTGATCTACCTGCAAAGATCACTGCAAGTTCCCTTTTTATTAAGGCCCTAATGCTCATTTCAAGACTATATCCAACCTGCCCATTTGTCCTCCGAATAGGAAGTGTTCGCCTTTTTTTAATTTAAGCACGATGTGTATTTGCTATAATCAACTCATTATGTCTTCCGTGTACTTGTGTAAACGTGGGTTTCTTTCCACTGCAGCTACACGTCCCTTACCAAGAATACTTCAAGCTGGCCCCGCTGCTAGAATACCACCGAGTCATTAGCTTGGAGGAGTTTATGGAAAAGCTGGCGCCCTCCCACTGGCCCCCTGGCCAGAGGGTGGGCTATTGCTTTGAAGCGGCGGCCCAGAGGAGCCCTGACAAAAAGACCTGCCCGATGAAGGTAGGTGTCCCCACCCTCCACCCCTGAGGATCTGGGGGAATTCAAGAACTTTCCTACTCAGAAACAGAAATATAGAGGTAGTCCTCGGCTTGTGATCACAGTTGAGCCCAGAATGTCCGTCACCAAGTGAGAAATTGGTTAAGGGAACTTTGCCCCCCTTTTTTTACGACTTCCCTTGAGCCACGGCTGTTAAGTGAATCACTGCAGTTGATAAGTTAGTAACTCGATTGTTAATGAATCTGGCTTCCTCCATTCACTTGGCTTGTCAGGTGGTCGCAAAAGGGGATCACTTGACCCCGGGACACTGCAACCATCATAAATTCGAGTCAGGTAGTCAGTGAGGACTACCCTTATGAATTTTCAGGAACAGGCCTACCCTCCTTTTTCTTTTTTTTTCCTTTTTAATTTTTATTTCAGTTTTCCACAGTTTAAAAATATCTTTTTTTTTTAGTGAACAACATGATTCCGGGTTTTCACATTTCCATACAAACATGACTTAGATTACATACTCATCTTTCACATTTAGTTTCATATCATTACTTTACATACTTAATTTTCTCAAAATACTTCCCTCAGGCTTATTTTATAAATTTTCAATTCATTTCTTGACCTATTTCTTTTAACTTTAAATAATTCTCATATCTTCATATTCATTGTACTTTATACTTCTATCTGCCATGTTTGCAATTTCATCGCAAATTTTTATTTCATCACTTCAAACATTCCAGCTCAATTCCAACACTTCAAAAAAGTTTCCCTCACAATTACCAATTTGAGTGTGCCGCCCCTACACCTTATACGTCATTTAATTAATTCCCCTTGAAGTCTCAGTAATCATTTAACTTTTTAATTATCACTTTAAAAATTAATAGCAATAATCTCCTAGCAACTCCATAACATCTATACCTTTTAAAATCAGATTCCTCACGGTACTTTCCCCTTCAATTACGTCAAAAACGTTCATAGTTTCAAAAAGAAAAAAAATAACCTGTTCAATTCATCATAAAAACGCCTTTTTCAACCTCCCTTGTATTTTGTTTTGCAGGACGGGAATCCCTTTGGGCCTTTCTGGGATCAATTTGGGGTGGAGTTTGATAGGTCGGAGTTGTTCGGAGGCGTCTCCTTCAGCGCCTTTTACAAGGATGTCTGGAACCAAAGGTAACGAGTAACTATTACTAGTGATACTACCCTTGCTTGCCTTTGCCATAGTTGTTCTGTTTCCACTTGTAGATCTTTGTAATTTTTTAATCTTCTCCCGTTCTTTCTCTCCTATTCTGCTGGCGCTATAGAAGAGAAAGAACTGGACTATTATTGTCATCATCATCCTTCTCATTCTTCTCTACTACCCTCTCTCATTGGCCTCCTTACTACGATTAGTACCACTCTGGTGCTTTGAATGTACACCGAGAACCCCTACACCAGAGACAATTCCCTTGGGTGTCCAATAAAGTATTCTCTGTATTAAAGGTAAAGAAATAGCCACGCTTCAGAGATATTTTCTTGTCCACTTGATTCAGATTTTCAGTCAGGCTGGCAGCTCTTTTTTCCCTTTGGCCACCAAGAGAAAGGGCGAATAATTAACATTTTTTTATTTCTCCTAGGTTTCCCTCCTTCGAACATCCCGTTCTCGCCCTCCCGGGTGCCCCGGCGCAGTTTCCTGTCCTGGAAGAGCACCGTCCCCTGCAGCGTTACGTGGTTTGGTCCGATGAGATGGCGGAGAAAGGAGAGTTCTATATTAAGACCCTCCTGCTGAGGCCCTACGTGGGAATTCATTTGCGTGTGGGTTCAGACTGGGTATGTGACCGACGTCGAGGTTCTGTGCCCCCCACTCCTCCACACGGTTGTGTTGGCCTTTGGCTGCCACACCCCGTTCCGAAGCCAGAAGCTTGAATCAATAAGGCAGAGACTGGAGTGCCACTTGTCCAGAACGTTTACTTTACTTTTACTTTACTTTTATTTTTACTTTACTTTTACTTTACTTTTACTTTACTTTTACCTCTTTTACTTTAGTCTTTTACTTTACTTTACTTTTACTTTACTTTTTTACTTTACTTTTACTTTACCTTTACTTTTACTTTACTTTTACTTTACTTTTACCTCTTTTACTTTACTTTTACTTTACTTTTTTACTTTTACTTTATTTTTACTTTAGTTTTATTTTACTTTTACTTTACTTTTACTTTACTTTTACTTTACTTTTTTACGTTACTTTACTTTTACTTTACTTTTACTGTACTTTTACTGTACTTTTACTTTACTTTTACTTTTCTTTACTTTTACTTTACTTTTTATTGTTATTGCACCTCGTACAACAAAACCAAGCACCATCTTCAGTGCACATCATGACCCTGAAAATAAACACAAACCTACATCCTTCACTCTTCACATATTGAACCAAAAACCCCCCCGACACCACACCAACACTGCACTATACAGCAGAATTCAAAAGAGCAACTGGCCTGGGATAGAAGCTGTTTTTCAGCCTATGTACTATAGAATGGTACTATAGAGCAGTGATGGTGAACCTTTTCGACACTGAGTGCCCAAACCGGAATGCGCATGCATGCGCACATGCCAGAGCACCAGAAAACCGAAGACCAGCTGGCCCGTGCACGTATGCCTGTTTTTTGGCCATTTTGGAGGCCGTTTTCAGGCAGTTCTTCAGGCAGTTTTCAGGCCATTTTGGGGGGTGTTTTTGGCCTGAAAACGACCCAAAAAACGGCCTTGTTTGGCTGGATTTTTGGTCATTTTTTGCCATTTTCAGGTTGTTTTTCTCACCAAAAGTGGCTCTGAAAACAGCCCCTAAAACAGATGGCAAATGGCCTGGAAACCAGGATGTTTCGGGGGCATTTTCTGAGCCATTTTTGGGCCATTTTCTGAGCCATTTTTCATGCCAAAAACATCCCGGAAAACGTCCTGGTTTTGGGGCTGTTTTTTTCAGCCATTTTCCAGTGCTCCGTGTCTGCGAAGACCAGCTGCCTGGCATGCATTCCAGAAACCAGAAGAGCAGCTGGCGATGCCCACCGAGAGGGCTCCGCATGCCACCTCTGGTACGTGTCCCATAGGTTCCCCATTACTTGCCTGCCCCATTGAGTTGGCTCGTCGGAAGGTTGCGAAAGCGAATCACGTGACCAGGGGACACTGCGACCGTCATAAGCATGGGCCGGTTGCCAAGCCTCCGAATTTTGAGCGCGTGGTCAAGGGATTGCTACAGCGGTTATAAGTGTGAAAAAACGGTCATAAGTGACTATGGAGATTCTCCGTCCTTCAGGTCACGGTTGTCCCAAAGGTTCTTTTTCCAAGAGGCAACTAGACTTTCTGGTTTTTCTTTGAAGACGTTTTGCTTCTCATCCAAGAAGCTTCTTCAGCTCTGACTGGATGTTACAAACCCGTTGTAGATTTCTCCAACATGGAGCAAACCCAGACAGAAACGTGTTCAACAGCAACCCAGGAGCTCAGAAACGGACCTCAGTTTCACTTGAGTTCAGCAGGCAAGCAGAGGAGAGAAGCCGTCTCATCTTCAATAGACAGACTCAAAGCTCAACAGAGCTGCAGAGCTTGATATAGAGCCACGCCTAGGCTACTTCTAGTTTCAGTTTCCAAACGGTCCTCATTGGTTGACTTAGTTCCTATGCCTATTCATTGGCTGACCTTGTTACCATCCTCTATTCCAGCTCATGGTTATACTCTGACAAACATTTTTTACTCCTTGCAGATAGCTGGTCATTTGCATCCTTTTAGAGGGTCGCTGAGGCCACCTGGAGGTTTGTCTGTGTCCTCAGGGTCACCTGAGTGGTGCAAATGGGTGTGGAGCCTCCTTGGAACCGCTAAAAGGACGGTGTTGTAGACTGGAGATAGAGGATGTTGTATCCCTCACCCTCTGTTGAGAGAGGGCTGTTCAATTTGGACATAGATGGCCTCTTGGAGCCCTCTTCCAAACCAGCGGGTCCTCTCTGTCCAAAATGTGGACTTTGCTGTCCTCAGAAGAGCGGCCTTTCCCTTTTCAACGCAGATGGACTGCCGAATCTAGTCCTGATGGAAGAATGCAAGTATAAATCCTTCCCTTCCCCACCATCCAGTCAGAGCTGAAGAAGCTCCTTGGAGGAGAAGCGAAACGTCTTCAAAGCAAATAAATAAATAAATAAATAAATAAATAAGAAAGTCAACTTCCCTCTTGGAAAAAGCACCTTTGGGACATCCTTGGTCCTAGGTTGGTCCTCATAGACCCCAGAACATAGAGGGACCTTGGAGGTCTTCTAGTCCAACTCCCAGTTTAAGCAGGAAACCCCAAGACATCTCAGAGTCGAAGAAGCTTCTCCAATGAGAAACGAAAGGTCTTCAAAGTAAAAAAAATAATCAGGAAGTCCAGTTGTCCCTTGGGGGAAAAAAAAAACACCTTTGGGGCGGTTGTAAGTGTCTTCTGTTCTATACCATCGCAAAACGAGGTGTCGTAAGCCACGCAACTACAAAATCCTTGATCCCCAGAGCCAGTAACTGACGTCGATACAAGGACTATTAGCCAGCGCTGACGGTGTTATTTTCCCCTTAGAAAAACGCCTGCAATCTGCTGAAGGAGGGCACAGCGGGGTCGCATTTAATGGCATCGCCGCAGTGTGTGGGCTACGATCGCAACTCTGCTACGCCCCTGACCATGGAGATGTGTTTGCCGGACCTGAAAGAGATCAAGCGGGCCCTGAAACTCTGGGTGAAGAAGATGGAGGCCAAAGCCGTGTACGTGGCCACCGACTCGGAGCCCTACACCAAAGAGATTCAGCAGCTTTTCAAAGACAAGGTACCATATTTTTCGGAGTTAGAAGATGCCCCGAAGTATAAGACGCACCTAGTGTCAGGATTCCAACAGTTACCCCAATTAAATCATGAATCTCGAGCCAAACTTTCAAAACTTTAAAAAGGATTTATTGGGAGTTCACATGTCCAGCACTGCCTGGGTGTAGCCAACTCTGAGGTACGTCATTCATTGTCACCCTTGACCTTGGTTTTCCCCCACCCGCTGGGTGTATTCTAATTCATATTCTCCAATGGGACACTTCCATAGCCCAGAGTCATCGATCATGCTCTCCGGTTAGATTTTAGCAGGGCAGAAACTTCAGTCACCTAGTTCCTATCTTTGAAAACATTTATGGAATGCACTTTCGGTTTGCAAGCTTCTGCACTGCTCCCCCATCCCCCACTTTGTTGGCAACTCTAAAAAAACCACAGAAATATTTTATGAGTTGACACCTAAGTTTTTGGGGAGGAAAACAAGAAAAAAAAAGCCTCTGTGTTAGGGATACACCCTAGCAGAACGTGCACGGCAGTCAGGCAGGCAGGCAAAATATGTGAGATAAACGTTTTTGTAGCTTACACTCAGTAAAACAGATACACTCTGCTAGTTAAATAGTTTATTCCAGTAAGAGTTATAGCATAGTCAAGACAGTCCATATATCATTCACTAATTCAGTCCGTCCGGGGATTATACAGTTGCAAAGTCCAGTGTGGAAAAAGAGGTCAGTAAACTTACAAATATCAGTCCAGGAATATATCTCCTCGCAGTAGAGATATGAAGAAGTCAAACCTCCTTTCTTCCTTCGATGTTCAAAAACTCAGCAGCAGGGAATACGCAGTTAGCAAATCAGCAATCCAGCAATCCAGCAAGTTCTCTTGCTCCCTCTTATGGCGGTTTCACAACCACACCCAAAATTACATGCTTTGCAGTTTAAAGTGACACACACTTAAACTTACTATCATAGTTTATATATATTATTTTACCCAAACTACGTTAGGTAACCTTGTTATTCCTAACACTCTGCCTCCCAGCAATTTGCCTCCTTACAGCCAACAGCCTCTTTCAGCTTCAGCACAGTCTGATTAGCACAAGCAGCTGATTGTCGGTTGGATCGGCCTCCCGACGATCAGCCGTTTCAGTCTGCAGGGATCGCCTATTGCCGCCTCCGTGCGCCCCATTTTTGGCCTCCGCATCCTGTTTCCGGCCTCCACACGCCTGTGTCCCCCATTTCCTGTCCATTCTGATCCCTGCCACCCAGAATGGGCAGAAAATGGGGTGCACAGAAGCCGAAAATGGGGCACGCAGAGGCAGCAATAGGCGATGGCGATCCCCGCAGCCTGAAGCAGCTGATCGTCGATCCAACCGACAATCAGCTGCTTGTGCTAATCAGGCTGTGCTGAAGCTGAAAGAGGCTGTTTGCTGTTTGCTGCAAGGAGGCAAATTGGTGGGAGGCAGAGGCCGGTGGGTGGGGGCCGGCAGGTGGGCGGGGCTTTGCCAAGATTCGCTGTATGAGATGCACAGACATTTCCACCCACTTTGGGGGGTGGAAAAACTACATCTTATATTCCAAAAACTACAGCAATTTCCACCTCCGATCAAAACAAATTCTGCCTGTCAGGCTAGAAACGAGCAGTGAGTTCTAGTCCCACCTTTGCCATGAAGGTTTGCTAGGTGACTTTGGGCCAATCCCCAGGAGATGGCGAGTTCTAGTCTTGCCTTAGGCATCAAAGCTGGCAGGGTCAAGATCTCTTCTACATCTCAGCCTCAAGATCTCTTCTACATCTTTTCTACTGCTATGCTCACTGCTCTCTTTCGGCTGTCATTAGTAACGGGGGGAGGGGGGAATTGGAGGGGAAGAAAGCTGGAGGTGTTACATTCCTGTGCTGGGGGTGAGAAGAAGGAGGGGGGAGTATAAATTCTTGTCCTTAAGTTTCCATTTCCTTGCCTGGCCTTCTTTCTTTTTGCGCAGCTGCGAAGTTTTATCAAAATGTCAAGGCCAATGGACAGAGGCCTCCTCACCACCTGAAGATGCCCACATGATCATATTCAGAACTTTTAAATTGGAGGAGTCTTTTGGACTTTGGGGGGGTGGGAACAATTCCATCCCTTTGTATATGTGATCTGCGCGCCAAATTCTTCAGATTCAGAATCTTCCCTGTAGCTTCCACTTTGAAATTTAGTAAAACTTTGCTCTAACCGTCGGAGTCCGAGTGTTTCTTTCCTGGATTTTGAATGGAGCCCAGACTGACGGTGACTTTGGGCCAATCCCTCACCCTCAGCCCAATCCACCTCACAAGTTCGTTTTTGTGGTGCAAGCGAGAGGAGGAAGACGTCTTCGATATATTGACCATTGAGTTATTTCTAAAAAATAACAAAGGAGGTATATAAATAAATTATTATTTTTTAAAAAAAATAACAATGTTCTGGCTGTTTTCTCCTTGCAGGTCAAAGTGGTCCATTTGCAACCCGAAGTGGCCCAGGTAGATCTCTATATCCTCGGCCAGTCCGACCATTTTATCGGCAACTGCGTCTCCTCCTTCACCGCCTTCGTGAAACGGGAGAGGGACGTGCACCGGAGGCCCTCTTCCTTTTTTGGCATGGACCACCCGCCTAAGCTGCGGGATGAATTATAACCCACGGGGGGGACGACGGGCTTCGAGGTCTCAGGACGCACAACTCGGCTTTGCACAAGCCCCCCTTCCTCGGAAGCAAAGTAGCAGATTCGTCCCGGTGCCGTTTTCATTTTTTTTTTGTCGTACTCTGAGCTGGGAGAACAGCAGCTTCTTGGAAAATCCCACTATTTTTTTTTTTCCCCTGCTGTGGTTGAATCAAGGAATCCTCTGAACACATTTGACTTTCCTCCGTCCCTTTTCACAGCCTTCTTACCTCAGAATGAATGTCTGAACCGCTGCTGCTCCTTTACCTCACAGTATTTTACGACGGCACAATCAGTATAAATCGCAAAAAAAATGTTCTGGACCTCAACAGGGGGAAACAGGACGATTTACTTCACCGTTGTAACTGACTAACATTTGGCAGGTTTTCCTGTACTTTTTTCCAGAACGGATTTAATCTCGCATCTCTTCCGCTTGGGACTAGGAAGACTCAATCTGAATTTGCCGGGATCGATAATGTGATTTGGTACCTTCAGAACTAATTAGAAGCCTCTAATGAGGAGGGGACTGCCAAGGACATAATTTTTTTTAAAAAAAAACAAACCATGATTCAGAATAAAAGTGAGGTATTTTTGAACCGTCTACTATTTTTACAGAAATCACAGTCTAAAAGCTGAAATAAAATCATCTTTTCTAAAATAAAACATTCTTGTTTTTTTACTTCGGCTAGATCCATCAACCCAAGGTCTTCAGAGTTCTGAATACAGGTAGCCCTCGCAGTTGTGACCACAGTCGAGGCCAGAATTTCTGTTGCTAAGAAAAACATTGCGTTCTGCCCCCATTTTACACCCTTTTTGGGCACAGTTGTTAAGTGAACTGTTGCCAGTGGTGGTACCCAGCCGGTTCGCACTGGTTCAAGTGAACCGGTAGCAAGGATTGGACGTGAGTCGCCAAACAGGTAGTAACTTCTGGCTGGCCCCACCCCTCCCTGCCCAGCCAGACCTTATTGTACACGCGCAACATCACTGACTGTTCTCCGCCCAGTCACTCCTTAAGGTATTTCTTCTTTTTTTCCTCTTCCGACGATCAGCTGTTTTGACCCTCAGTTGTGCCAGTATCCCCCTCGCTGTCTTACTGCTTTACCCAGGAGGCTTCCCTGAGGCTCAGAAGGCCCCCAAAATGGGAAGGGGAGGGTTACTGCCCCCCCCCAAAAAGCCATGCCCACCCAGTCACATGGCCACGCCCACAGAACCGGTAGTAAAAAAAAATTGAATCCCATCCCTGATCGTTGCAATTCTTAAGGTTGTTAAGTGAATCTGGCTTCCTGCTTGATTTTGCTGGTCAGAAGGGTCACAAGAGGAGATCACGGGACCCCGGGACCCTGCAACCATCATAAATATGAGTCGGTTGTCAAATGTCCGAATCTTGGTCACCTGGCCATGGGGGATGCTGTAATGGTTGCTAAGTGTGAGAAAGGGTCGTTCTTTTCAGTGACGTAACTTTGAACGGTCACTAAGAGAAACGGTTGTCAGCGGAGGACTACCTGTATCTTATTTGGAGGAGATTCCTAAGAATATTATGGACAGCTAAGAAAATAAATGGATCATCAAAGAAAGCAACTCGGAGTTCTTGCTCGAGGCAGAAATCAAATCTAATTATTCTGTTTGTAGTCTAATTCAAGTGCAAGATGTGAAGGCCCAGCTGTCTGGAGGAAGCTCCGATGCTAGGAAAGAAGGAAAGAATAACAGAGTTGAGGGGGGGGGGACCTTGGAGGTCTTCTAGTCCAACCCCTTGATCAAGCAGGAGACCCTTGACCAGTAGTGGCTAACCATTTTTCCGCTCCGGTGCTGCTAATTGTTTTGCTGGCTGGGGAATTCTGGACGTTGAAGTCCACAAGTTTTAAAGTCACCAACTTTGAAGTCCCGATTTAACATGTTGCGTGAACCTGGCATTATGACTTTATCAATTGACCGTCACCTTTTGGTGGAAATTCACGGTAAATGTGCATATTCACTAACCTGGATTGGATTAGGCCAGGATGCAAGCTGGCTTACAAAGAGTTCTTTAGAGAGCTACGAAAGAGTTCTTTTCTTGTGAAAAACAGAGTTTCCATCAGCTTCCTGATTTGATAGTGGTTTGATCATGCATCTGTTCCCCTGCCTTCGATTGTAGGGAAACATTCGCATAATGGAAAAGAAGGGTTAGAAAAATCAGGAAGAATGCTTTTGGGGGAGAGAAGTAAATCTTACAGAATAACAGGATTGGAAAGGACCTTGGAGGTCTTCTAGTCCAACCCCGCCTGCTCAGGCAGGAAACCTTATGCCTGTCATGCCCTTGGTAGAGTTGGACTCTGAAGGAGAGGAGGAACAGCGGACGGGGAGTAGTGCAGCTCCGGAGGTTGTGGAGGAGGCTGGGGAAGGGCAGAGACCGGCTGGGCAGTGAGAGGAAGAACCAGGCCCATCCCCTCTTCAACCTAGGGCACGCAGGGAGGAGAGGAGAAGGGAGCAACGTGGCTTACGGGAGAGGAAGCGGCCATGATTCCCCTCACTGGTTGCAGCTGGGGAGACTTAGTTTACAAGAGAGCCGGTTAAAACATAGCATTGCCAGAAGCAAAGCGTGTTTTATTTTGGGCTGAAGTTATCCTTCCAACAGACTCTGCCTTGTTATCTCCTGGAAGTTGATAATTACTTATCCTGGTCTGTTGTGGAAATTCCTTCATTGTAGTTTGTTTTGGGTTTTTAATTTCACCTCTATCTGCTCATTAAGTTCGCACTGTATTGCTTTCTTTTAAAGACTATTTTTGAGTACGTTTTATCTCTAACTGAGAATTATTAAACAGTGGGGCCAGGTTGGAGGCATTAAAGGACATTTATTTACGTTTTGGATTATGTTACGTTAAGTGTTACCCTCTGGGTCATCACAGTACCATTTCAGACAAATAGCTGTCCAGTTTCTTCTTAAAAACCTCCAGTGACGGAGCACCCACAATTTCTGGCCGGAAGTTTCTCTTTTTGATGCCCTTGTCTACCAATCCATAATTTACAGTTTATGTCTCCATAATTTCCAGTTTACGTACCTTGGAGAGGAAGATGAAGCTGGAAGAAGCAGAAGAAACTCTGCAGCGTGGGCAAGTAGAAGCAAGACCAACCGGTGAAGTTCCAACTAAGCCGGTTTATTAGTCCGTCCCACGTACTGCACTCGAGTCAACCAAGGGTTAGTACCAGGCGGTCTCTAATCTTGGCAACTTTAAGCCTGGTGGACTTCAACTCCCAGAAGCAGGCTGGGGAATTCTGGGAGTTGGAAGTCCTCCAGGCTTAAACCTGCCAAGGTTGGAGACCCCTGGTTTGTACAACTTTGGTGCTAGATCAAGGTTAACAGACTTCAGTTGAGGGTGTTGGGGAGCTGACTTGGAGCGTTTCCGTTTACATAGCAACTCTATGATACGTCCTCTTTTCATTTGGGCCCCAGGCTTTGCCGGTCCTCCTACAACATCTCCCAAGGAGGGCATGTTGTAACTGCTGCTTTGATCTTGGATTTGCTGCTCCTTCCTCAGTTGTAGCAGGAGCAACTTCATCACCACGGTCTTTGCTGCAAAGAGTTAACAAGGGTTACGACCAATAGGAGGGATGTCGGGCGTTGGGTTCAAAAGAAAACAGCAAGAATGATGGGCTCCTAATCCCATTCACCTGTGCCTTGTGTCTAACAACATGAAATTCAACGTAGAGAAAAGTAAAGTCCTACACTTAGGCAAGAAAAACCCCAAGGACACATATAGACTGGGGGAAACCAGGCTCAACAGCAGGAACTGGGAGAGGGATCTTGGAGTCTTAGTGGACAACCAGCTAAATAGGAGCCAGCAGTGTGTAGCAGCAGCCAAAAAAGCCAATGCAATCCTAAATTGTATTAACAGAGGGATGCAATCAAGATCAAGGGAGGTTAATACCACTCTATAAAGCCTTAGTAAGACCACACCTAGAATACTGCATCCAGTTTTGGTCACCACGCTATAAAAAAGACGTTGAGACTCTAGAAAAAGTACAGAGAAGAGCAACCAGGATGATGAGGGGACTGGAGGCTAAAACATATGAAGAACTGTTGCAGGAACTGGGCCTGGCTAGTCTAGGGAAGAGGACCAGGGGAGACATGATGACAGTGTTCCAATATTTGAGGGGCTGCCACAGAGAGGAGGAAGGGGGTCAAGCTATCTTCCAAAGCATCTTTGAAGGCCAGACAAGGAATAATGGATGGAAACTGAACAAGGAGAGATTCAACCTGGAAATAAGAATTTTATTGATAGAACAATCAACCAGTGGAACAGAAGTTGCCTTCAGAAGTTGTGGGAGCTTCATCCCTGGAATCTTTCAAGAAGAGATTGGACTCCCATCTGTCAGAAATGGTGTAGGGTTTCCTGCTTGGGTGGAGGGTTGGACTAGATGACCTACAAGGTCCCTTCCAACTCTGTTAATCTATATCCCCATTAGGTAGCTTTCTTCAACCCTTGGTGCCCCGTATCACCATCAACCCTTCAACATTTGCGGCCTCAACTCCCATAATCCCCTGCCAGCACTAAAGCCCAAGAAGGCCCATGTTGGGAAAGGCTGTTACACCCAAGTTCAAAGTTCATGCGGTCTTCTAAACAAGATTACTCAGAGGAGGAAGAAGGTCCAGTGATCCCAACAGTGTTTTTCAACCTCGGCCACTTTTAAGAGGCATGGACAACAAAATGCTGGCTGGGGAATTCTGGGAGTTGAAGTCCACATGTATCTTCAAATGGCTGAAGTTGAGAAATACTGTCCCATTGAGTTTCCACCCCATGATCTGGCCGCTACAAAGCACAATAAATCAGAATAGAGCTGGAAGGGACGTCGGAGGTCCTCTAGTCCAACCCCAACGCCCCGCCCAAGCAGGAGACCTTCTGCTCAGGCAAGAGACCCTATAATATTTCAGATGTAGCTGTCCAGTGATGGAGCACCCACCACCTCTAGTGGCAAGCCGTTCCACTGGCTAATTGTCCTCAACGTTAGGGAATTTCTCCTTAACTCCAGGTTGCTTCTCTCCTGGATTAGTTTCCATCCATCGTACCTTCTCCTGCCTTCAGGTGCTTTGGAGAATAATTTGACCCCCCTCTTCTTCTTTGTGGCAGCCCTTCAAATATTGAAACACTGCTATCAAGTCACCCCTAATTCTTCTTTTCTCTAGACTTGCTAAACTGATCATCCTACGTTTCAGTCTCCAGGCCTTTGATCATCTTAGTGGCTTTTCTCTGAACTTTTTCCAAAGTCTCAAGATCTTTTTCTGTAATGTGGTGACCAAAATTGGATGCAGGATTCTAGGTGTGCTAAGGCTTTATAAAGTGGCACTAATGCTTCATGAGATCGTAGCTGGAATCAGGATGTAATGACCATCACGCCAATTTTGGAAGAGCTTTAGAGCTCCCGGTGCTTTAAGAAAGTTCAAAACATTCTCAAAGACCCATCTCATCCTGAACCCTTTTTTTTTTTCAACTATTACCATCCGGCAGACGGTACAGGATAATAAAAACAAGGACAAATAGGCTGAAAAACAGATTCTAACCCAGGGCAGGAGCTCTGTTGAATTCTACTGTATAGTGCAGTTTTGGTGCGGTGTCGGGGATTTTCGGTTCAATGTGTGGAGGGTGAAGGATGTGTGTTTGTGTTTATTTTCATGGTCATGATGTGCCCTGAAGATGGTGTTTGGTTTCGCTGTACGAGGTGCAGTGACAATAAAGTAAACTAAAACTAAATTTCACAAAGACATCACTGGCTGGTGATGCCATCACGCCTACGATAGATCCCCGTTTCTTTTGACTTAAGGCTAATAATGTTTAATGCTCGAGTCTCCATCTCTGAGGAACTCAAAGAGAGATAGTACCCACCATATTCCAGCTCTTTCTGGGTTATTTTGGGTTTCGGGGTTCCCTTGGGCTTGTTTCGTACGTTGTGATAGACCAGATGAGACGCAAAAATTGGCAGGAAAAGAACCCACATCAACATCTTCAGGTTCAAGTGAGGCGTGCGGGTCACCGAGATTCCCTACAGTAAGACGAGAATACGGAGTGCAGGGTGTAACAGATGTAACAGAGTTAGAAGGGACCTTTTAGGTCATCTAGTCCAACCTCCCCTACCCCCTGCCCAAGGAGGAGACTCTACACCATTTCTGACAGATGGGGTTCAAGAGGTCATGACTAAAAGAATCACTGTTGGTGAAATGAATGGCTCTACGAAGTTGATAACAGCTGGTCCTCAACTTAGAAATCATTCATTTAGTGACCTTTGACGTTGCAACACTGAAAAAGGTGACTTACAACCGTTTTTCGCAAGAATAGAATAGAATAGAACAGAATAGAATAGAATTCTTTATTGGCCAAGTGTGATTGGACACACAAGGAATTTATCTTGGTGCAAATGCTCTCAGTGTCCATAAAAGAAAAGGTACATTCATTAAGAGTGAAGAATCATCAGGTACAACACTTAATAATAGTCATAGGGTGCAATTAGAATAGAATAGAATAGAATAGAATAGAATAGAATAGAATAGAATAGAATAGGATGGGATAGAATGGAATGGAATGGAATGGAATGGAATAGAATAGAATAGAATAGAATAGAATAGAATAGAATAGAATAGAATAGAATAGAATTCTTTATTGGCCAAGTGTGATTGGACACTCAAGGAATTTGTCTTGGTGCAAATGCTCTCAGTGTCCATAAAAGAAAAGAGACATCCGTCAAGAGTCAAGAATGATCAGGTCCAACACTTAATGATAGTCACAGGGTATAATAAGCAATCAAATCATATTAGGAAAACAGTCAATATAAATCTTAAGGATACAAGCAACAAGGTTACAGTCATACAGGCACAAGTGGGAGGGGAAGGGCGATAAGGAGCAAGGAAAAGATTAATAGTGATTGTAATGCAGACTTTGTGAGTAGTTGGACATTGTTGAGGGAAATATTTATTTAGCAGAGTGATGGTGTTCAGGGAAAAACCATCCTTGTGTCTAGTTGTTCTGGTGTGCAGTGCTCTATAGCGTCATTTTGAGGGTAGGAGTTGACACAGTTTATGTCCGGGATGTGAGGGGTCTGTAGATATTTTCCCAGACCTCTTTTTGACTCATGCAGGATACAGGTCTTCCATGGAAGGCAGGCTGGTAGTAAGTGTTTTTTTCTGCAGTCCTAATTACCTTCTGGAGTCTGTGTCTGTCCTGTTGGGTTGCAGAACCAAACCAGGCAGTTACAGAGGTGCAGATGACAGACTCAATGATTCCTCTGCAGAACCGGATCAGCAGCTCCTTGGGCAGTTTGAGCTTCCTGAGTTGGCACAGAAAGAACATTGTTTATGGTGCTTTTTTGATGACGTTTTTGATGTTAGGTGTCCATTTTAGGTCTTGTGATATGACAGAACCTAGAAATTT
Source organism: Pseudonaja textilis (assembly GCF_900518735.1). The sequence goes on from NW_020769564.1 coordinate 174,328, forward strand.
GAAGGTCTCTACTGTTGATACTGTGTTGTCTAGTATTGTAAGAAGTGGTAGTATGGGTGGGTTTCTCCTAAAGTCTACCACCATTTCTGCATTTTTGAGTGTGTTCAGTTCCAGTTTGTTCCAGTTATACCACGAGGCAAGTTGTATAACCTCCTGTCTGCATCCGGATTCGTCGTTGTCTCAAATGAGACCAATCACTGTTTATGACCGTTGTAGCATCCCCCTGGTCACGTGATTTATATTTGGATGCTTGAAAACCAACTCACATTTACGACGGACTGTCCCATGATCTCCTTTGGTGACCTTCTGACAAGAAAATTCCACGGGGAAGCCAGATTGGCTTAACAGTTGGGTTACCTACTTTAACATGCTGCGGAGATTCACTTAACAACGGTGTCAAGAAAGGGGACAAAGGTCACTTAAGAAACGTCTCACTTAGCAACATAAATTTTGGGCTGAATTGGGGTTGTAAGTTGAGACTACCTTTATAAACTCAAGCACAATTCTCGGTGATGACCCGACTCAACCATTATAGGTCTCAACCTTGATGCCCAGAAGTTTCAGTTGGTTTAAAATGCAACGACCTCCAGGGTTTTGAGTGAGTCTGGATTTGCACAGGTGTCACTTCTCTTGCATTCGCTGCTATCTTTCCTTCCGGGTCCAATTTAAAAGGGACACGGTGGCCCAGTGGCTAAGACGCTGAGCTTGTCAATCAGAAAGGTCGGCAGTTCAGCGGTTCGAATCCCTAGCGCCGTGTCACGGAGTGAGCTCCCGTTTCTTGTCCCAGCTTCTGCCAACGTTCGAAAACGCATTAAAAAAAATGCAAGTAGAAAAATAGGGACCACTTTGGTGGGAAGGGAACAGCGCTCCGTGCGCCTTCTGCATTTAACCGTGCCGGCCACTTGACCATGGAGACGTCTTCGGACAGTGCTGGCTCTTTGGCTTTGTAACGGAGATGAGTACCGCCCCCTAGAGCCGGAAATGACTAGCACAGATGTGTGAGGGGTACCTTTACCAATTGAAGGTGTCACCTTCAAAGACCTACCTGACTTCTGGCCTGATTATCTGAACCATCTTTTCCCAATTACATTTAATTC
>NW_020769564.1:181800-198914 GCF_900518735.1 Pseudonaja textilis
CAAAGATCCACATACAAATACCCGCAAAGACCTCAGAAAACACACACACACACACACACACACACACACATATATATATACACACATATAGATAGAGATTTGGAACATACTTAATACTCCTTCCTCCTCCTATTCCCCTCCACAACAACAATAACCCTGTGAGGTAAGCCAGGCCAAGAGGAGGACTGGCCCAAAGTCAGCCAGCTGGCTTTTTTCATTCATTCATTCATTCATTCATTCATTCATTCATGTACATAAAAAGACCAAATCCAGTCTGGGCATTTATGACTGGCTGTGTGAGGATCAATAATAACGATTGAAGCGCTTTGGGGGACTCTTAAGCCAGCCGGTCCCTTTCTGGGTGAGCCTACCTGGTAGGGTTGTTGTTGTGGGGAAATAGAGAAGGCAGGGGCATTCGGGGTGCCCTCTGCTTGAAAATATGTGGTAAAATAATTTGTCATATGCATGTGTGTGCATGTAGATAGATAGATAGATATAGATATGTAGATATATTGCAAACTATCCTTAAATTCAAGTTCCAGTTGTACCTATAAAAGAAGAGACAGATGCTTAAACTAGGAACTTAAACTACACTGCTCAAAAAAATAAAGGGAACACAAAAATAAGACATCCTATATCTGAATGAATGAAATATTCTTATTAAATAGTTTGTTCATTACATAGTTGAACGTGCTGACAACAAAATCACACAAAAATTATCAATGGAAATCAAATTTAGCAACCCATGGAGGTCTGGATTTGGAGTTACACTCAAAATTAAAGTGGAAAAAAACGCTACAGGCTGATCCAACTTTGATGTCATGTCCTTAAAACAAGTCAACATGAGGCTCAGTAGTGTGTGTGGCCTCCATGTGCCTTTATGACCTCCCTACAATGCCTGGGCATGCTCCTGATGATGTGGTGGATGGTCTCCTGAGGGATCTCCTCCCACACCTGGACTAAAGCATCCCCCAACTCCTGGACAGTCTGTGGTGCAATGTGGCGTTGGTGGATGGAGCGAGACATGATGTCCCAGATGTGCTCAATTGGATCCAGGTCTGGGGAACAGGCGGGCCAGTCCAGAGCATCAATGCTTTCGTCTTGCAGGAACTGCTGACACACTCCAGCCAGCTGAGGTCTAGCACTGTCTTGCATTAGGAGGAACTCAGGGCCAACCGCACCAGCATATGGTCTCACAAGGGGGCTGAGGATCTCATCTCGGTACCTAATGGCAGTCAGGCTACCTCTGGCGAGCACATGGAGGGCTGTGCGGCCCCCTAAAGAAATGGCACTCCACACCATTACTGACCCACTGCCAAACCGGTCATGCTGGAGAATGTTGCAGGCAGCAGAACGTTCTCCACGGCGTCTCCAGACCCTGTCACATCTGTCACATGTGCTCAGTGTGAACCTGTGTTCATCTGTGAAGAGCACAGGGTGCCAGTGGCGAATTTGCCAATCTTGGTGTTATCTGGCAAATGCCAAACGTCCTGCATGGTGTTGGGCTGTAAGCACAACCCCCACCTGTGGACGTCGGGCCCTCATACCACCCTCATGGAGTCTATTTCTGACTGTTTGAGAAGCCACATGCACATTTGTGGTCCGCTGGAGGTCATTTTGCAGGCTCTGGCAGTGCTCCTCCTGTCCCTCCTTGCACAAAGGTGGAGGTAGCGGTCCTGATGCTGGGTTTGATGCCCTCCTACGACCTCCTCCACGTCTCCTGATGTACTGGCCTGTCTCCTGGCAGCGCCTGCACGCTCTGGACACTACGCTGACAGACACAGCAAACCTTCTTGCCACAGCTCACATTGATGTGACATCCTGGATGAGCTGCACTACCTGAGCCACTTGCGTGAGTTGTAGACTCCGTCTCATGCTACCACCAGCATTCAAAAGTGACCAAACCATCAGCCAGAAAGCATAGGAACTGAGAACTGGTCTGTGGTCACCACCTGCAGAACCACTCCTTTCTTGGGGATGTCTTGCTAACTGCCTCTGCTTTCCACCTGTTGCCTATTCCACTTGCACAACAGCATGTGAAATTGATTGTCAATCAGTGTTGCTACCTAAGTGGACAGTTTGATTTCACAGAAGTGTGATTGACTTGGAGTTACATTGTGTTGTTTAAGTGTTCCCTTTATTTTTTTGAGCAGTGTATATTATGCACTTAGCTTTCATCCGCCTAATATCGTCAGAGTGTAAAACCTACCATTGATGTGGTAGATATTATAACAGATAAATGGATATAAAACGGATCAACAGATGTTATTCCTTGTATCAAAAGACTTCTCTGGCTGTCTTGCATTTTGCCAGTTTACTTTTAACTGAGATGAAGTTAGCAATTTTCAGGTCCTTGACTATGTCTGTCTGTCTGTCTGTCTATCATTTTATCATCTCTATTATTTATCCGTCCCTATCTACCATCTGTCTGTCTGCATCCATCCATCCATCCATCCATCCATCCATCCATGTCTGTGTATATATGTCTATTTGTCTCTCTTTCTCTCTCTGTCTGTCTTATCTATTTTATCCATCTCCATCCATCCATGCCTGTCTACATTTGTCTATATCTATCTATCTGTCTTTCTATCTTGTATGTCTGTCTCTCTGTGTCTGTCTGTCCGTTCTAGCTATCTGTTGATCTATCTCTTGTCTTGTCTAATGTTGTGGATCTCCCGAGCTTGGGCACTATATTTGGCAGATCCTAGGTGCATGGCCTGTTCTGTTGTGGCACCTGCTTTGTGGATTATTTTCCCCCCAAATTTAAAAGCTGGCTTCATGTCTTCTCTCCTTCCGAAGATACTTCAATACTGGTTGCGCCATCGGGGGGCTGCTTGATCAGGGGGCTGGACTAGAAAACCTCCAAGGTCCCTTCCAGCTCACTCATTCTATTCTGTTCTGTTCTTTTCTATTCTATGTTCCATTCCATTCCATTCTATTCTATTCTATCCTATTCTATTCATTATTCTCTTCTATTCCATATTCCATTCCATTCCTTTCTACTCTATTCTACTCTATTCCTACTCTACTCCTACTCCTACTCTACTCTAGACAGGGTCATTGTTCTGAGGGTTCCCTATCTCCCCAGAGAAGTGGATTAAAAGTGGTTTAAAAATGGGAAATACGATGAGAGCAGAAATACTACTTAATGAGATGGATTTATTGAAAGAAAAGCACAGGTGATGCTTCGCAGGGACTTTGTTTGAATTACACACGGGGATCCCTGGACGTGTTTATATAGCAGGATACTCTTTCTTTGCACCCAGAGAGCAGCCAGCCATGCCCAGGCATCGGGACCCCTTGTTGGGGTGCCTGAAATGACAGTAAAGTCAACCCTGCAATGTCAACCCATTGCTTCCCCCTTTGCCTGGGAGGTGACCAATAAAAAGAATGAACTCGCCTTCCTTTCCCCCTGCAAGCAATTAGCTGATGGTTGAATTAGCTCTGCCCCCTTTTTCCCTTAGACGCAATGTCATCCTATTATTCCAAGAAACCACAATTCAAACGGGCTTCTGTGTGTTTTCGACCGGCAACCCCGTTGAAAATGCATCCGGGAGCTTCCAGTTAATGGATTAGAATCCGTTTGGGGAACCTGGGCCAGATGGCCTCAGCTTTCCTAAGATTAATGGCGCTTTCTACAACGTTTGTGGCGGGCTGGCGGGTAGTTTCTGCGCAAGGGCTGTCCGGCATATTATCCTGGACGACAGCGCGACCGTTCACAGCAGAAATATGTTTACTGGGAAAGCGTCTCCTTGTCAGCGTCTCTTTCTTGAAGGGCTGTCAGGGGACACGAGGATCCCTTTCTTTAAACTTGCTGACTTCTCGGTGTTCGGTTATGGCAGCTCTCTAGTTTCATTGATTAAGAACATGTCTAACAGAGAACAGATCATCAGAGTTGGAAAAGGGACCTTATAGGTCATCTGGCCCACCCCACCCCGTCCAAGCAGGGGACCCTACACCATTTCTGACCAATGGCAGTCCAGTCTCTTCTTGAAAAACTCAAGTGATGGCGCTCCCACAACTTCCGAGGGCAACTTTTCTTCCGTGGGTTGATTGTTCTCACTGTCAGAAAGTTTCTCCTTATTTCCAGGTTGAATCTCTCCTTGTTCAGTTTCCATCCATTGTTCTTTTTCTGGCCTTCGGGTGCTTTGGAAAATAGCTTGACCCCCTTCCTCCTCTCTGGGGCAGCCCCACAAATATTGGAAGACTGCTATCCTGTCTCCCTGGTCCTTCTCTTCCCTAGACTAGACATACCCAAATCCTGCAACCATTCATCGTATGTTTTAGCCTCCAGTCCCCTAGCTATCCTGGTTGCTCTTCTCTGTACTTTTTGTAGAGTCTCAACATCTTTTTTATAGCGTGGTGACCAAAACTGGATGCAGGACTCTAGGTGTGGCCTTACTAAGGCTTTACAGAGTGGTATTAGTACCTCCCTCGATCTCGATTGTATCCCTCTGTTAATACAACTTAGGATTTCATTAGCATTTTTGGCTGCTGCTGCTGCACACAGCTGGCTCCTATTTAGCTGATTGTCCACTAAGACTCCAAGATCCCCCTCCCAGTTCCTACTATAAGATCCCTCTCACAGTTACTGTATATGGACGCCCGATTCACTCTCGGTGCTTGGGCAGTTTACAGAAGACATTCTCCAGTAAACCCTCCCAGCCCTGGGACATTAATCAAAGCAATCGGTTGATGGGCGCCGTATGTTCCTGGAATCCCCCAGACCCACTGGCAAAACCAGGTCTTCAGGGCCTTTTGAAAGTCTGTCAAGGTGGGGGTCTGAGCTGTCTCTGCAGGGATGATGTTCCACAGGGATGATGTTCTTCCTCTCTGCTCTACTGAGTCAGGTAGATGTAACTGGGGAAAAAGTGGTCCTACAAGGCCCACCAGAATGATGTTCCACAGAAAAGGAGCCACCAAGGAGAAGGACCTTCTTCTTGGTCCCACCAGAGGGACCTCCTTAAAGAGAGGGGACCCGTAACATCTCCTTCCTCCTCACTCTGGTAGGCCTGGTAGATGGAACTGGGAAAAGAGGGTCCTTTAAGTCAATGGTCGCCAACCAGTCAGCCAGGGACCACTGGTGGACCGCAAGAAAATTTTAGTGGTCCGCAGAGAAATGTCGCCCGCAAAGCAATTCATCCAGGCTGCGCGGGAACACAAGGCTGCGCCGCCCACGTGGCCTGCGGGAACACAAGGCTTGCGTCGCTTACATTGGAAACAACACGAGGTAGTGAGGGGAGGGGAGAAAGGGCGGAGGGCCCCATTCATCTCATGCACCTGGCCTGGCCACCGGGCTGCTTCTTTCTTCTTCTGCTTCTGGCTGCACGCAAGGAAAGCAGCCAAAGTCTTTCTTTCTCTCCCCCAAACTCCACCAGAAATGAGCCTTTGGGACCCTGCAAGGCCTCCTGCGCCAAGAGGCTGCACCGGCAAAGACTCATTTCTGGTGGAGTTTGGAGGAGAGAAAGAAAGACTTCCGTAGCTTCTGCTGCTTTCCTTGCATGAAGCTAAAAGTCTCTCTCTCTCCCTCCCTCTCTCTCTCTCCTCCCCTGGGAACAGAGCTGGAGACGGTATCCTGCGATCCCAAATAAAGAACGATCGGTAGGAAAACGGGGTGGGGGATTCTCCTGCAGACTTTTGGGGGAAGATTTTCCCGGGGTCTCTGGTCCGCGGGATTTAAAACGATGGGTTTGGTGGTCCCCGAGGTCCAAAAGGTTGGCGACCCCTGCTTTAAGTAACCTACCCCTAAGCCATGGAGAGCTTTGAAGCTAACAACCAGCCCCTTGAATTGAACCCCCAAACAAATCGGCAGCCAATGCAGCTCAGAGGCGACAGGGGTACAAATCTACACTTGGCACAGAATTGCATTTTTAAACCATTCAAGCCTTTAGCTAGTTTTCAAGGACAAGCCCCATGCAGAGCACATTGCGGTAGTCAAGATGAGGATATGGCTGTCCCTTCCATTCTGCCCCTTTTATGGGCATTATGAAGCTACAAAGCCATAAAACACCCCCGGGGACCACGAGATTGCAGAGGGCTGAGGTGTAAAGATCTCCCCCCCCTGCCCAAGGACGAAGCTGAGTCAAAAATTGGCCAGCTTCATGGTTGTCGTGTCTGACTCCCCTTCGCTGATTTAAGAAACCCCAAATAGGCCTGGTTTGGGCCAGAAATGTGTCCAGATGCAGGCTAGGAAATTGAAAGATCCTCCTGGGAGAACGCAATAATTGCACAGCGTTTGGTTTTGCAGCCACGAAAACTACGGGGGGACATGACAAGGTTAGCTGGACGGAGTTCCGCTCCAAGGCAAACTTCATCTTCAATTTAAAAAAAATACGGTTCAATTCTGACACTTTCTCCTCGCAAGGATGAGAGGGATCTCTAATAACTCACAAACACTCACAAAGACAATAAAATCTTTCCATTTCATCCCCACCGATTCCATTTTCACCAGAAAAATAATAAGGTTTTGCGGTGCCAAACGGAAGGCCAGGTAAAATCCTGACGGGACCTGCCCTTCATCAAGCTCCGTGGATGGCCCAGTGGTAAAACGATGGCTCGACAATTGATGTTTTCAGAGGAGGGTAAGGTGTGAGTCAGTGTGGTTCCTCTGGCAACAGCAGCCTTTGCCAGCCTATGTAGACAGATACCGATATAGATTAGCAAGAGTTGGAAGGGATCTTGGAAGTCATCTAGTCCAACCCCTCTCCGCCCAAACAGGAGACCCGACATCATTTCTGACCGGTGGCAGTGCAATCTCTTCTTGAAAGCTTCCATGGATGAAGCTCCTACAACTTCTGAGGGCAACTTTTATTCCATGGGTTGATTGTTCTCATGGACAGAAAATTCCTCCTTATTTCCAGGTTGAATCTCTCCTTGATCAGTTTCCATCCATTATTATTCCTTGTCTGGCCTTCAAAGGTGCTTTAGAAAATAGCTTGACCCCCTTCCTCCTCTCTGGGGCAACCCCTCACATATTGGAAGACTGCTCTCCTGTCTCCCCTGGTCCTTCTCTTCTTCCCTAGACTAGCCAGGCCCAGTTCCTGCAACTGTTCATCCTATGTTTTAGCCTCCAGTCCCCTCATCATCCTGGCTGCTCTTCTCTGCACTCTTTCCAGAGTCTCAATCTCTTTTCTTTAATGTGATGACAAAAACTGAATGCAGTACTCTAGGTGTGGTCTTACTCAGGCTTTTTAAAGTGGTATTAGCACCTCCCGTGATCTTGATTGTATCCCTCTGTTAATGCAATTTAGGATTGCGTTGGCTTTTTTGCCTGCCACCGCACACTGCTGGCTCATATTTAGCTGATTGTCCAGCTAATTTACAGGTTAAATCTCCTTGTTCAGTTTCCATCCATTGTTCCTTGTTTGGCCTTTAAAGGGTGCCTTGGAAAATAGCCTGACCCCATCCTCTCTGTGGCAGCCCCTCCCTCAAATACTGGAAGACTGCTCTCCTGTCTCCCCTGGTCCTTCTCTTCCCTAGAATAGCCAGGCCCAGTTCCTGCAACCGTTCATCGTATGTTTTAGCCTCCAGTCCCTTCATCATCCTGGTTGCTCTTCTCTGCCCTCTTTCTAGGGACTCAATGTCTTTTTTATAGTATTTTTTAAATAGCCTGTTCTAAGCTGTTCTGCTGTGGCAGCTGTGAGTCTGGAGCCATGTTTAATAGCAATAGCACTTGGACTTATATTCTGCTCCATGGTGTTTTACAGGCAGTCCTCGAGTTACGACTGTAATTTGGGGCCAACATTTCTATTGTTAAGTGGCGCATTGGTTAAGTGACTTTTGCCCCCATTTTATGTCTTGTCAGAGCTATTCAGCGAATCGGTGCAGTTGTCAAGATAGTAACACGGCAGTTAAGTGAATCTGGCTTCCCCATTGACTTAAGAAGGTCGTAAAAGGGCATCGTATGACCGTGGGACGCTGCGACCATAAATATGAATCAGTAGCCAGGCATCTGAATTTGAATTACATGACCTTGGAGATGTTGCAATGGTCGTAAGCGTGAAGAATGGTCAAAAGGATTGTTTTTAGTCCATTGTAACTTTGAACTGTCACTAAATGAACTATTGTAAGTCAAGGACTACCTGTTGGCCATGGTGGGCTGTCCTGCATCAAGTTGGCCACAGAGAGTTGGCAGTAGTGTCATATTCCAGAATTCAGCATCAAGAAAACTCAGATAACACAAGCTTCAGTTGGAAACTTTTATCTTGAAAGTATGGATTCCCAGCACAAAGTGACTGTCATGCTCCTGTCAGAATCTGATTTGGGGGGAGAGGCCGAGCAGCTGACAGGGAGTGGGAGTGTGGCAGTGGAAGAAACTGGGGAAGGGCACAGTCTGGTAGAGCAGGGGAGAGGTAGAACAAGGGAGAGGGAATTCAGAGGAAGACCCAGGCCCACCCCCTCTTCATCCTAGGGCATGCAGAGAGGAACAGAGAATGGAGCAACTTGAGTTGCCTGGCTTATGGGGGAGGAAAGGGCCCTGATTCCCTTCATTAGCTGCAGCTGGGAACACAATGTTTAAAAAGGGAAGCTGTGCACGGCAAACTTGGGAGCAAATCGTGAATTATCTGTTATTGTTGAGGCTTATCTGGGTTCCCTGGCGTCTTCCCAACTGTGTGTGTTTTGCTGGCCTTTTAAGTCTGCAATTCCTTCTCCTGCCCTGTCAAGTTAACATGGTTTCTTTGGATTTTTAGTTACAGTTTTTATGTACTTTGTTTTCGGACTGAATTTTCTCCACTTCAAGGCTGTTCCTGGGAGAGTTTTTCTCCAGACGAAGGTAACCTGGACATTGAAAGCAAAGTTGGAGATAATAAAGGGACTCTTCTTGCTTATCTGACTGTGTGGCCTTCGTGCCACGCCCCTTTGGGTCATCACAGTGACCATAAAGCAAACAAATTTAATTGTGCTTTACCTCTTATGCCCTTAAGTATATGCAGCTACCCCACCCTCCTGGAGCTCTCCCCTCCCCGCTTTCTTTGCTTTGTACATGGGCCCTCCCCTCTCCCTCAATGTCCGGTTGCCGATGATCATCTATTCGGTATCATCGCTGATTGCCCCGGAGCATTCCCAGCTGTCTGCTGGCCCTGTGCAGCTCAGCCGATCGCTCCAGAACGATCCCAGCCATTTGTGGCTCTCCATTTGTGGCCAATTGCTCCGGAGCCTTTCTAGCAGCAGACACAGTGGCAGTACAGCGTTCACCAGGTGCTCTGGGCTATGGGGCATTTGGATGATTCCTTCTTCCATGGCCCGCTTTTTCGGCACCGGTGGGTCCACCCCCACCCCCCGCCAAATGGCAGCCCTGAGATGGCCTGCCAGCGTTTGGCCACCTTGACACGTAGCAAGTTGGCTATAGTAAGTTGGCCATAGAGAGGTGGCCGTGGTGGGTTGGGCTGTAGCAAGTTGGCCACAAAAGTTGGCCATGGCAAGTTGGCCATGGCGACTTTGCTGCAGAGAGTTAGCCGTAGCTAGTTGGCCATAGTGAATTGGCTATAGCAAGTTGGCCATGGTGAATTGGCTATAGCAAGTTCGCCATGGAGAGTTGGCTAAAGCTAGTTGGCCATGGAGAGTTGGCTAAAGCTAGTTGGCCATAGTGAATTGGCCATGTCAAGTTGTCCCATTCTGCCTGGCAGTGGACAGAGGGTTAGCCTGCAATACTACATTCTAACCACTGTGCCCCCACTTCACCTGAAATCATCTAGCAGGTGAACCAGGTACAGAAGAGCAGGTGTCAAAGGGTTGGGCTCAGCGGGAGTTAGGAGAGCTGTGATCTCTACTCCCAGAAGGAATGGTTGGTTGATTGATTACATTTATATGCACCCCCCATTTCATTATCAAGTGACTCTAGGTGACTTACGATGTCATAAATAGCAGAATACAAGTACTCCTCGACAACAATTCATTTAGTGACCGTAATGCAGGACTAGAATTCACTGTCTCCTGGAGATTGGCCCAAAGTTTCCCAGCCAGCTTTCCTCCCTAATCCAGAACTCGCTGTCATCTGCTTCCTAGGCCAGCACCTTAACAACTAGACCAGTTGTTGTGGTGATTCCCCGTTAGGAGAATGAGCGCATACAGGGAGACGTATTTGAGAGGAGTGTTTGAATAATACACATGCAGAACACAGATACACTGTACAGTAAATGTAGGTTTTTACTTCCAGAAAGGTTTAAGCAAAATTCAAAAAAAGCAGTCCAAAGTCATTCACAAGTAAATCAGTCAGTTTTCAATCCAGGGATAATCCAATAACAAAGTCCAGTGTCAAAAACAGTTCAATATTAGAGTTACATTAAATCCAGTAATATCAGTCAATTAGAAGAAATGGAGCAACGGCAATACTTTCCAACAGAAGGAAACAGAGATATACTTACACTCTCTTCTGAGACTCAGACTAAGACAAACCAGGTTTCTGGCTCCATTTTATGGCCGTTTGAGAAACCACACCTCATAGTTTTGCATTTTCTTAAAGATACAGTTTTAAAACGTTTATCCTGGTTTATATATTTCTAACCCAAATACCTGTTAGGTGACTTATATTCCTAACGCCAGCGATGGCTAATGTTTTTGGCACCAAGTGCCCAAAGCGCACACGTATGCACGCATCCCCAAAATGCAATACATGCGCATCTCCTGTGCATGCAACCTTCCCCTCCCGCGTGTGGGGCAGAGACCTGAAGACCAGCTGGCCGGCGGGAGGCACATGCACACATGCGCAACAGAGCTGGGCTGGGGCGATGGCTCGCATGCCCACAGAGAGGGTTCTAAGTGCCACCTCTGGCACATGTGGCATAGGTTCGTCATCACGGAACTAGGCCAAATTTAAAATATCTTTGAGAGCGGACGAGAGTATGCATGTGATTAAAGGCAAAATTTATTTCATTGGATTTGTGCAATAATTATCAGAGCGTAAAGAAACTAAAGCCCTCCCATTTAACGAAGCTATTTATTCTATTTCTTGTGAGTCTGAAAAAGGAGACGTTGATTTTCATATTTATGAAATTTGTTTGTTGCCCATCTCGCTGCAAGATTATTTTACTGTAATGTTTTAACCTGGTTTTTGTCATTTTTTTCAAATCTTTTATTCTCCATGTTTGTTCCTTTTTGTATATGTGCGGTTTACCTGTAAGCCACCCAGAGTTTGTTTATTATTTATTTACGAAATTTATATGCCGCCTATTTTGCTGTCCAAAGCGACTCTGGGCGGCTTATAACCTAATACAAATATAAAAACAGTAATAAATGCCAGAGCGATTAAACGTTGCAGGGAACAAATTACAACTAAAAAACCGGGGGGGAAAAAAACACAGGACCAGCAGAGCTGTTGGGAACCATTCAAATTTAATAAATGAATGCACGAATAAATTAATAAATAAAATTTGCCAAAGTCCAGCTAGGCAAGAGTGTCCAATCTTGGCAACTTTGAGACCTGTGGACTTTAACTCCCAGAATTCCCCAGCCAGCATGGCTGCCTAGGGTATTCTGGGAGTTGAAGTCCACAAGTCTTAAAAGTTGCCCAGGTTGGACAGTACTGATCTAGGATGTTAAGTGTTAATACTGTAGGATAGAAACTTCTGTTTGCTGCGCCAACTATGGTGTTGCCTTAATCTTTCCATTCTGTTCTTGTACTACATTCTTTCTAGGATTAGAAGAATCCTTGTGGTCTTCCTGATTTCCTCATCCGTTCATTTGGTCCCCGTGCTAATCGTCTGCCATGTTGAAGTTAAAGTGCTCGGAGTCGGTCAGAGTCGTCGTACGATGTCGGCCAATGAACAGCAAAGAGAAGGTGGCCTCCTATGAACAAGTGGTGGAAGTGGACGTGAAATTGGGGCAGGTCTCCGTGAAGAACCCAAAGGGAACATCTCATGAACTTCCAAAGACGTTCACCTTCGATGCCGTTTATGACTGGAGCTCCAAACAGTTTGAGCTTTACGACGAGACTTTCCGGCCGTTGGTGGACTCGGTTCTCCAAGGGTTCAACGGGACCATTTTCGCTTACGGACAAACCGGGACGGGGAAAACGTACACCATGGAAGGTGTGCGTGGAGACGCTGAGAAAAGAGGGGTCATCCCCAACTCCTTTGACCACATCTTCACCCACATTTCCCGGTCTCAGAACCAGCAGTACCTGGTCAGGGCCTCCTACTTGGAGATCTACCAAGAAGAAATCAGAGACTTGCTCTCCAAGGACCAATCCAAGAGGCTGGAGCTGAAGGAGAGGCCCGACACGGGGATCTACGTCAAAGATCTCTCGTCCTTCGTCACCAAGAGCGTGAAAGAAATCGAACACGTCATGAATGTGGGGAACCAGAATCGTTCGGTGGGCGCGACCAACATGAATGAGCACAGCTCCCGCTCCCATGCCATTTTCGTCATCACCATCGAATGCAGTGAGGTTGGGCTCGATGGGGAGAACCACATACGGGTCGGGAAGTTGAACCTGGTGGATCTCGCGGGCAGCGAGCGCCAGTCCAAGACCGGAGCCCAGGGGGAGAGGTTGAAAGAAGCCACCAAGATCAACCTCTCCCTCTCTGCCTTGGGCAACGTCATCTCTGCGCTTGTGGACGGCAAAAGTACCCACATTCCCTATAGGGACTCCAAGCTGACCCGGCTTCTCCAGGATTCCTTAGGGGGAAACGCGAAGACTGTGATGGTCGCCAACATCGGCCCCGCCTCCTACAACGTGGAGGAGACCTTGACCACGCTGAGATACGCCAACCGTGCCAAGAACATCAAGAACAAGCCAAGGGTCAACGAAGACCCCAAAGATGCTCTCCTGCGGGAATTCCAAGAAGAAATTGCTCGCCTGAAGGCCCAGCTGGAGAAAAGATCCATCGTCAAGAGGAAGAAGAAGGAGAGGAGGAGAGATGGCGGCATCGGCGAGGAGGAGGAGGAAGAGGAGGAGGAGGAGGAGGAAGAGGATGGGGAAGAAGAGGAAGGGGCGGACAAAGATGACTACTGGAAAGAGCAACAAGAGAAGCTGGAGATCGAGAAGAAGGCCATCCTGGAGGACCACAGCTTGGTGGCCGAGGACAAGATGAGGCTGCTGAAGGAGAAGGAGAAGAAGATGGAAGACCTGAAACGTGAGAAAGAAGCCGCTGAAAAGCTGGGAGCTAAAATCAAGGTAAGACACCTTTTCTACTGAACGACGTATTTACATTGACCGTTAATCAGCAGAACACGTACAGGTAATCCTCAGAGTGGCGTGGGGGAACTCTCACCTCACAGTCAAGAGGTTGTGAGTTTGATCCTAGGTAGCGGCAGATGTTTCTCTCTCTGGACACGATGAGAATATATCTGTTGCGAACTCCGTACTGGCAACAGGGAAGGGCATCCGGCCAGTAAAATACTCAGCTCCATTCAGTTGCCCCACCTCCACCCCGATGTAAGGGATCATGGGGTCATTAAATGACAAAAAACTAAAAATATACAAGTAATCCTCAATATACGACCACCATTGAGCCCCAAAATTTGTTGAGTGAGTTTTGCCCCGTTTTATGACTTTTTCGTTGCCACATATTATTAAGCGATTCATGGCAGTTGTTCAATGAGCCACACCGTTGTTAAGGGAATCTGGCTTCCCCCATCGACTTTGCTTGTCGGAGGGCCACCAGAGAGGATCGCGTGACCCCGAGGACCCTGCAATGTTCGTAAATGCAAGTCGGTTGCCCCACGCCTGAATTCGGATCATGTGACCTTGGGGATACTGCAGCGGCAGTAAGTGTGAAAAATGGGCCTAACTCACTTTTTCCAGTGACGTCACTAAGTGAACTGCTATAAGAAAATTCAGACCGGTATACGCATATGCCTGCAGAGTTAAGAGCAAACCCTTGAAATACGCAGAAACAAAGGTGTAAAAAATATTCTTATTATATTGAGGGGATGTTTATGACCCGTCCATCATCAAAACATTATGGCCTCCACAAAATAATAATAATAATAATAACAACAACCGGCTTCTTTGTCCATGTGTTGTCGTTGTGGGGTGGGTAGCTGGGCCTTTCTGATTATTTTTGTTTTTATTTTATTTTATTTTTTTTCCTATTCTGTGCTTTTCATTGTTTGTAAGCCACCTAGAGTCGCTGTGAGCGAGCAAGGAAGCGGCTGTATAAACTTTCAAAATTAATAAATAAATGAAGCAGCCTGAATGCAGCGAAGGGCAGGTTACTTTATGCATTTCTAGCAAACATTGTGATTTATTGCTAATCGGTAATGGAACTGTGATGTGTCTGGCTTAGCGTTATCGGTTGAAATCTGATTCCTCATTTTGGTAAACTTCAGCCAGGTGTACGCCGCACGAAGAATATATCTTTTTTTCCTTTATACTTTTAAAGTTGACTGGAATTACAGGTGTGAGATCAGGGTGATATCCGCAGTGTTCTAATTTTGTGGCATTTCTCCCCCGGCACCCCTTAAATTTTTGCTTTCAAGGCAATGGAGAGCAAGCTCCTTGTCGGTGGGAAAAACATTGTGGATCACACCAACGAGCAGCAGAAAATCCTGGAACAGAAACGGCAGGAGATCGCTGAGCAGGTGAGATAAGGACAGAAATGGCTCCTTTGCCCATATCTTTTATTTGGAGGCTCACCTGCCAATACAACATAACCTCTTTCCTACCTGGACAAAGGCCCCTGAGAACATTTCCCAAGCAAATGTCTTCCCCAAGTGTGAAAAATACGGTGGTTCTCAGCTTACAACCGTAACTGAGCCAGAAATTACAGTCGTAAGTTATTGCGGCTGTTAAGCAGATCGCCATGTGTATTGGTACTGCCTGATTGTTTTGCCTTTTTTTTTGTGGCTAAATGAACACCGCGGTCATTAAATGAAGACGGCGGTCATTTTAAGGGAACCCCCTTATACCCAGGAGGCGTTTTTGGTTGGAAACTGGAAGTAAACACCGGTTTCCAGCAAAAAGCGTCATAAATCAGTCCTTTGCTTCCTTCCAGTTTTTTTCATCTGATTAAAATTTCTCTACTAATATAATCAGTCACTGTCTTTGGAGATCATTGTCATTGTATGTTTTTTGAAGTTAGGACCTGAGAGCCAATTAGATTAAATGGGTTTCTGAAGTTTTTGTGGACTTCATAACTGTAATTTTTATATATAATATATAATCTTCTTTATATATAAAAGCAAAAGACCACTCACGCATCATAAAATCTCCAGAATAGTAAAGCCTACAAACTTGAAATTTGGCACGTTATGTTCCTCTTGGCTTCTAGATGCTCACTAAGAAAGGACTTTTTGAAATGACCATCAGAGCATTAGTATTTTCTATATTATTACTATTATTACTATTACTATTATTATTATTATCACGCTCTGATGCTGAGGAGTTCTACTTCCCCTCCCCACCTGAAAAAAAGAAATCTCTTCCAAAGGCAAAACACAAGCAGAGGATAAGGAGTTTCCGTTTCAGTTTCACAGCTTTAGGACAGAACAGCTGAGCTAAGCCACGCCCAGGCTCCTTGCTGTCTCCTTCTTGCTCACACAGCAAATACTGCTTCAGTTTCTAAACAGCCCTCAACTCTCTCACACACTGACAGGACGCTAGCCAGATGAATACCGATGGGTGCTGGTAGGCAGAGCCAGAATTTTCTGTTCCTTCTTTTCCTCCCCCCCCAAAACTACACCCCACCACATAGTTTCATCGCGAAGAACGGGTATGGAGCTAGTTCCCTCTTAGGAAATGAGTTAATTCTTCAACCAAGTTGAGTGTCTCCTCTGAATGGGTCACTAACAAAGAACGGAAGTGTAGAGATTGGTGAATTGGAAAGCTTGAAACCAATGTCTTGTCGTGTCCTACAGAAACGACGGGAACGAGAAATCCAACAGCAAATGGAAAGTCGGGATGAAGAAACCTTGGAGCTGAAGGAGACCTACAGCTCCTTGCAGCAGGAAGTGGACATCAAAACTAAGAAACTGAAAAAGGTGACACAAATAAAGGAGAATACTTGTATGGGAGATGGAGAAGAGGGAGGA
The DNA here is from genome assembly GCF_900518735.1 of Pseudonaja textilis. The sequence continues at coordinate 197,773 of NW_020769564.1, forward strand.
GGAAGAGGAGAAGGAGTGCTTTGGGGCCCTTGATGCTCTCTGAGCTGGTGTTCTTGTTAGACTTATATACCGCTTCACGGTGCTTTTCCAGCCCTCTCTTGAGCAGTTTACAGAGTCAGCCTCTTGTCCCCAACCATCTGGGTCCTCATTTTACTCACCTCGGAAGGAGGGAAGGCCGAGTCAACCTTAGGAAGGAAGGAAGAAGGAGGAGGGAGGGAGGAAGGAAGGAAGATAGGAAGGAAGGAAGGGAGGGAGGGAGGGAGGGAGGGAGGAAGGAAGGAAGGACGGACAATCTGGGTCCTCATTTCACTCACCTCGGAAGGAGGGAAGGCTGAGTCAACCTTTAGAAAGAAGGAGGGGAGGAAAGGAGTAAGGAAGGAAATGTGGAAGGCAGGAAGGTAGCAATAGCACTTACATATATACCACTTCACAGTGCTTTCCAGCCCTCTCTAAGCGGTTTACAGAGTCGGCCTCTTGCCCCCAACAGTCTGGCTCCTTGTTTTATTCCCCTTGGAAGGAGGGAGGGAGGGAGGGAGGGAGGGAAAGAAGGAAGATAGGAAGGAAGGAAGATAGGAAGGAAGGAAGGACAACAATCTGGCTCCTCATTTCACTCACCTCGGAAGGAGGGAAGGCTGAGTCAACCTTTAGAAAGAAGGAGGGGAGGAAAGGAGGAAGGAAGGAAATGTGGAAGGCAGGAAGGTAGCAATAGCACTTAGACTTATATGCCGCTTCACAACCCTTTTACAGCCCTCTCTAAGCCGTTTACAGAGCCAGCCTCTTGCCCCCAACCATCTGGGTCCTCATTTTGCCCACCTTGGAAGGGGGGAAGGCTGAATCGATCATGAGCCAGTCAGGATCAAACTGCTGTCAGCTGTCAGAGTCAGCCTGCAACACGGCATTCTAACCACTGCACATACAGAGTCTTTGGAGCAAAGGTAGCCCTGTCCATGTCATGCTGTGCAACTGTATTCCTCTCTTCCAGCTGTTTTCTAAGCTGCAAGCTGTGAAGGCCGAAATCCACGACCTGCAGGAGGAGCACATCAAAGAGAGACAAGAACTGGAACAAACCCAGAACGAACTGACCCGGGAACTCAAGCTGAAGTAGGTTCCCGCTAACCATGTATTCCTGTTTAAGGTCTGGG